>JAQZBX010013621.1:0-39591 GCA_029593785.1 Cabassous unicinctus
TTTTTTTTTTTTTTTTCTTTTTTGAGGTACTGGGGCCAGGATTGAAACTGGGACATCGTATGTGGGAAGCTGGTGCTCAACCACTGAGCCACATCAGCTCCCCTGAATTGGTTGTTTCGTTTGTTTGCTTGTTGCTTGTTTTTTTTTTGTTTTTGTTTTTGTTTTTGTTTTTAGGAGGCACCAGGAACTGAATCTCCCATATGGGAAGCAGGCACTTAACCGCTGGAGCGACATCCGCTACCTTCACTTTTCTTGTAAGGTCCTTTAAAAGCACAAAAGTTTTTGCTTTTGATGAAGACCAATTTATCTATTTTTTCCTTCATTACTTTTGCTTTTGGTGTCATATCTAAGAATCCATCGTCTAATACAAGATTCTGAAGATTTTTTCTCTATGTTTTCATCTAACAGTTTTATGGTCGTAACCTTATGCTTAGGTCTATGATATATTTTGAATTGATTTTTGTATATGGTGTTAGTAAGGGGTCCAGTTTCATTCTTTTGCATGTAGTTGTACAGTTTTCCCAGCACCATTTGTTGAAGAGACTATTCTTGTCTCATTGAGTGGTAATGGCAACCTTGCCAAAAATCAATTGGCCATAGATATGTGGGTCCAACCACGGTTTAAATTGCAGAAGATTTTTCCATAAGCAAAGTTATTAAGAAAATCAAAACAAAAAAGGTGGTTTTCTCCCACACTGAGTTTAAAAGGGAAGAATAAGGCATCTCCTTTCTTCACACAGAGAGGAGTTACCAGAAATTTGTTTCTGAAGCCTGAGTTAGAACTTCTCTTCTGCCTTGATTTGTCAGGAAGAATGTGAAGTGGATTATCTCAGAGTAGGAAAGGATTAAAGCTGCGTTTTGGAGTTAAACAGAGGAAAGTGGCTTATCTGCTCCACTAGGCACCTTCCAGAGATGTAGTGACTGGGAGTACAAATTGCCCCTCATGTAGGGAGCACTTTCTGGCAAGGAGGAGCATGGATGCTGTGGCTTTGAGAATCAAGGGAGTAGGCTATTGGTCTTTGGATGGATCACACAAGTTTAGCCAATAACAGAAAGCAGAATAGAGCACTTCTCCAAGCTATCAGGGCAGCATTGGACCCATAGGACTTTCCTATACACCTGAGAGAGCTTCATTTCCTGCCACCCTGTAATAATTAATTTGAGCTGTTTTTCCTTCCCTGTTGAGTGTTGGCTTGACTTCAAATTTTATTTGTTTAGGAAAATAAAGCAATGTGATTCTTCCTGCTCCTGGGTAAGAAGAAGGTAACACATTTGCCTTCTAGAAAGCCAGGGCCAAGGTAATTGTGATATTGGATTCACATCTGGAGTTGTCCCCAAGATTCTCAAAGTAACTCTGGGAAGTTTGTGCCAGAGGCATAAAGTTATTCAACACTGAGTTAAAATTAAAATGTGGGCAACTAATTAAAAAGTTCAAAAAGTGTGAGTAGGCCAATACTAATGTGGTGACTAATTTGCAAACTGCCCTTGGTCTGCGGGTCACCAAATTTACCATCTGTGCTGTCAACTGAGCTCTTTGAAGGTAAGGCTTTTGGCTTTTGGATCTTACCTCTCGCTGCCCAGAATTTTGCACAATGCCTTTATCAAAGATGTCCCTTAATAAATGTCCTTAAATGAATAGATGTAGTTTGCTTCATGCTTCACTTCTCTCATTCCACATGCTTTTATAATTCTTTTCCCTCTACCATAGCACTAAACTGGTCTTTCTGCAGGTATCTGGTTCTCATTCACCTTCTCTCTTCCTGCCACCATCTGAGAAAAGAATGTCCATGGGCTGCTTTGGGTCTAAGCAAAATTGTGAACCTAGCTTTGATGTCTGACAGACAGACATGAGTTTAAATTCTGGCTGCCACTCACAGGTAGTGTGAACATTTGGTAATTTTCCTAACTTCTGGATCTCAATTTCCCCTTCTGGAGATGAAAATGCCTGCTTGGCCGAATTATTGTGAGACTTGAAAAAAAGTAATGTATCAAAAGTGCCTTTAAAAAGAGTCCAGTACAGAACTCAGAGCATAGTAAGTGCAATAACAGTTCATTCACACTCAAAGCCTTACACTGTCCTTTATCAAAATTGTTCAGATTTTTTCCATCATAGTAGAGTGCAAATAATAGTGCAAGGTTATTTTAGCAGAAATTCAAACTTTAGGTCAATTGGATAGAATTTAAGTATTAACTGGAAGAAAGAGAATTGTCTGTTGGGGGGAGATGGACATGGAGAGAAGTTTGATTAGAGGCTTGGGAGCAAGAGGTGGTAGTTTTTAGGAGTCTCCTCTGTCAGAACTCCTGGCTTGCCTGGAAAAGTCATATAATGTTGAGGCACTGTGGGACTAAGTTAAATATTGTTAATTAAGGCCTTGAACCCTAAGGGAGAAGAAACAAGTGGCTGTGTATTAGCAAAACTGCCCCTGGGAATTTCTGAAACTCAGGTATTGAAAAAAATATCCCTTGCTACCTCCCCGGCTTGTCAGCTGCTATCGTTTTCAATATAGGTAAAGTACATTTAAAATGCACATCAAAGGCAGCCTTGAGAGGGATAGACTATTTCAGAAGAGCCAGAGATGGCCTAATCTAACTGAGTAGAGGTAGTGCTTACTCATGCACATTGCTTTAGTGAAGAGAAAAGAGAGGGAAGAATTTGTCTGTGTGAATAAAAAACATGACTTATTTTGGTGTAAATTGGCAGCCAAAGTCAAAGCCCTGAAACCATTCTAACAAGCAGCATTTTGGTAACCTTTTAAAACAAAAGGCCCAGATGGGTATCTTAATTCACTGTGTCCTGCAATGGATTCTTGGTCTGTATATTGCAGAGGGTTGGAACAGATTAGTTCTAACAATGCCTTCCAAGTCAATGATTTTAAACAGTGCATAATTTTCTTCCAAGTTGATTAGAGCACTTTTCAGACATTGGTTGTTATCCATCTTCATTCCAATATTAAAAGTAGTAGTGTTATGATTTCAGTTTTCCCGTGTAGGCAGTGAGTGTGAAAAGAAAGGATAGGACTATTGATGCCCAGTGTCTGGATGATTCTAACTTCCAGATTCCAATGAGCATCTTGGGAAGATGAAGATCTCAGAACACAGAGAATGGAAGGAGTGTGCCTAAATTTGCTTCGAATGAGCTGACGGAGCTAGTAGTTTAACCAGCATTTCCTGTCTCAACAACAAGTTCTCAATTTGCTCTTTTCTAGCTGTGAAACAGGGATAAGAAACTGTTACTGTTTGTTCAAAAGCAGAAGCTAGAATCATTTCAGAGAAAGAGAGAGCAAAATTGAAACTGAAACTTCACTTCTACTTGTCTGTAGAGGCAGTGGAGTGTATCCGCTATGGGCTTCTATTCTCTTGTTGCAAGTGAAATTATTAACCACAGAGCTGTCTTTCACTCATGTCCTAAATCAGGACATGTCTTACTGTTTTCAATACTAACCAAATCATCTTATGTGTACCAAAAAAGTTTTTAGTGGCTTTATGAAGAATCTTGCTTCTTTTTCTTTCCACAGCATGCATATTTATTGATATCATCACTGAGAACTTTAGTCTGACATGGAATAGACAAATTTGTACCATTAATTAAAATGCTATGTGAAATACTCCAGATTTCAATGCAAGGGAGAGAACTGCATGGTATGCAGATGGTTGCTACTCCTCCATTTCAAAAAATTCTATATTCTTGGGTCTAGGATTTGCATTCAGAAAACGAAATCAACCTTTAAAAAACTTTTCCAGGAAGTTGCATTCATTTTTCATGCATACTGGGCTACTCAGTATTTGAATATACTTTAAAATCTCAATGTTGGTGACAGAAAAGAAATAAAAATGGAGGGGATTCACATGGCATCACAGGATTTAGGTTAGGAAGGATAACGTGGGGAGGCTTCACACAGGAAGCAAAGAATTGCCAAAAGACTAAACATACAAGTACTTTCATACCTTCCTCAGACATTCTCTCCCTGAAATGCTCTTTCCTTCTTTCGAGGTGACCTCTTCATTCATTCGTCAAGACTCAATTCAAATATTACTTCCTCTTAGAAACTTTCTTTCATATTCACTGGTTTCTTATTTGTGTTTCAGTAGATGCTTCTTAACACATCATGTTAGAGATTTTTATTTTGTCGTTGTATCCCCTGATAGGCTCTGAATTCTTTGAGGGTATGAAGCATTTTATTTATCTTTGCAATTCTTGCAATATGCACATTGTCTGGCATATCATAGACAATAAAAGCCTGTTGAGGGCAATCAATTTGGGATAGGGAGTTGGTAATTGAGAACGACCTAAGATGCTCTCTTCCTTCAATTTATCCCACACATTCCTCTGTTTCTCTGGATACGTCTGTCACTGCTTAGATGATTTGGCACCCCATCTATTAAGCCATCATTCAAATGTCAGACACTCATTTCTAATAATGCTGTACAATTGTATGTTATTTTAAACTTTCAAACCTCTTTTGCATACATTACCTTCTTTAGTCCTTACAACAATTCTATATGGTTCCAGATGAGAAAGTTGAAACTTCACTAGAATTCAGGCCTTTTGAACACTTGGTGTAATACCATAATATCCAGAGTTATTTTTTTCAAAACTCTATTTTGAAATAATTTCAAACTTCCAGAAAAGTTGCAAGAATAGCACAAACAACACTACTTCACCCAGATTCATCCATTGTTAACATTCTGCCACATTTTATTTATCATTCTCTGTCTCTATTTGTATGTATGTGTGTATGCATATATACTTTTCTGAACCATATGAAGGTGAGTTGCAGACCTCATGTTTCTTTACCCTTAAATACTTCAGTGTGTATTTCCTAAGAGCAAGGACATTTACTTATATACCATAATAAAAATATGAAAATCAGAAAATTTACCATTGATATACTTCAATCAACAGACTTTATTAAAATTCAGCAAGATTTCCTAATAATATCTTTTATGACTTTTTTTTGTCTGGTTCAGGATGCAACAGGATCCCACATTGCATTTATAACATTATTTTTCCTTTAATTTGGAAGGTACCTCATTTTTGCTTTTTATTTTATGACATTGATATTTTTTAAGAGTTCAGGACATTCGTTTTGTAGAATGTGTCTTAATTTAGGTTTGTCTGATGTTTTCTCATGCTTAGAATCAAGTTACGCATTTTGACAGAACACCACATAGGGGTCACAATGTTTCCTTCTCAGTGTATCATATCAGGAGTCACATGATGCCAGTTTGTACCATCATTGGTGATGTTCACCAGGTTTCTCACTATTAAATCACTAGTTTTCCATTTTTAATTATGCCCAAGGCTTTAAAATTCCAGTAGGGTTAATCGTTGTATATGCAACTGGTGTGCCCCAACTCATAGCCTCTTGGGCCTCGTTTACTCCAGCTCTCAGTAAGGCTAACTTCATCAAGTGTGTGGAACCTGGTGTCACTCCTCTCACCTGCAATTCTGCCCCACTGCTACACTTCACAGCAGAGTGGGATGCTCATGGAAGGAAATGACCCACCTCACCCATGTGTGCGAGAGAGCTAATGCCCATGGAGCAACTTTTGAACAATGGATGACAGACGCCAGTGGATAAGTGCTACCCTCTTCTACCTCTTGGATGCACAGTTCTGAGGCTTATTTCACATGACTCTTCAGAAGGTCTCAATGGGAGCATGTCCTAGTCGTCTATGGTCATGGCTAACTTGAGAATGCCCTCTTGTACTGCTTTCCTTTCTTCCCTGTTTTACTGACCCCGATCTCTCCACTCCTGATCTCTGGGATCATTTTCTAAAATAATCCCTTGCATATAAATCCTTGTCTTATGCTTTCTTTCCTGGAGGATCCTAAATTAAATAATTAACCTATTATTAAAATAATTAATAAAATTATATTAATAATTAGTAATTAATTATTAAAATAATTAATCAGGTTAATAGGTTTACTGAATAGGTCAGGGAGGTGAGAAATTAGACTACAGCAGTGCAAATAGAAAGATGCATCTTCCTAGGTGCTGACCTGACCAGACAGACCTTCCTTCTCATCCCCTAAGCAAAGACACATGCTTGTCTATATTAATGCCATTCTAGTCAGGCTCTGACTATGTCATTGAAACTTCTCCCAGTCCCACATTTCTTACTTGCCCACTTCCCCTACCACAGCAGTGTCTCCCAATCTGCAATCCCTGAGGGAATCATTGCAAGAAAATAAAAAGGGTTTAGTGAACATGCTATGCTCAACTGGCACATCTCTTCCTCCCCTTTCTCACCATCCAGTCCTTCAACTGGGCTTTTTCTTTCCACTAATTATGCCCACTTTGTCTTTGCTTATTTCTCTCTAATAGGCAACTCATTCTCTTTTTGTAAAGGAAATAAAACAGAGAAAGGATGAGACTATGATTTAGTCCCCCTTAGTAGAAAATCTGGCAGTGTCAGCTGTGTGTGTTTCCTATGAGAAAGCAGCACCATGATGAACCCCCAGTAAATAACCTGGGATGCTGATGAAATCAAGGCAGATTCCTTGATAGGTATGAGGAATGCAAAGTTTTTAGAATTAGAGAATTCCCTGGTCTAAGCATAGAGAAGACTGGGTATTCAACTCTACATCATAGATTACATTTAAAAATCTCTGTAATCTGTTCCTTCTCCTTTTAAAAAAGGGGTGTAGTGGTTGTCTTTATCATAGAATTGAATAGAAATATGAGATAATGAGATAATATAATTGTAACATGTTTTCAGGTGGTGGAAGAATAATCCTCAGACATTGTGTAATCCCCTTTTCTTTTCTGTCCCTGTCATCGTGCAGACATGTGGCTTGCTTTCTTTTCACAGTGATAGTGTTATGTTATATCCTGTCACATCAGTCTTAAGATAACAAGGCTGAATTGTAGGCCTGTAGCAAACTCTTGCCCTTAGATTATAGACAGGCACTGTAATTTAATTAAATTGATTTTTCAAACATAAACTCTTAGAGCTGGAAGCGACCATAGAGCATAGAGTTTATTTCATCCAATCCTCTGCCCAAGGTAGGAAGTTGCTCTGCAGCATATCTAACAAGTGAGTTTACCAGTCTGATAATTTTCAACCACTGGCTGCCGTTTGTGAGGAGCGTCACAAGAATTTTGCTGCGAGGCTATTATACTAACTACATTTTCTTCTTTTTCTCACTACACATTTGAAGAAAGTACATATTGTCGGTCATAAACCAAGATGAAACTACTAACACCATGTAATGAAACCATGTGGTTTGAGTTGTCTTGTCAGTTATAGTGATGAATCTCAGCAATTCAGCCATACTCTCTCCTTGTGGAGATAAAGCACACTTTTGTAGACTATGCCAAGGATTGGAGCATAAGTAGTTATAGCAGTGGAACAGTCCAGAGTACCAAAGTAAGCTAAAGCTAACAAGCCGGGACGTTTGAAGTAAAACTGAACAGGAAATCACAGCAGATAATTTCACTCTCATCGCAGGTAATTACTGGCCTTACAGTTTTAATACATGGTTGCTACAGAATAAAAGGTAGATTGTAATTTATGCAACAGATCATTGTTTAATAGTCAGCAGTAAAGAAGGGTGGTACCAAGCAATAGACAGTTTTTTTTTTTTTAAACCTTTGAGGTGAAAAAGATTGAAGGTGTTATTAATAGGGTAGGCCTAAAGAGCAATGTCTTAATTATATCACTTTTTGTCATCCTCTGTTAAAGGTAATTTCTCCTGACTGTTAAGGACTAGTAGGAAAGGATAAAGGTTAGAATGGTAGTATAGGGAATAGTAAGTGTTTTGATCAAAGAACTTTCCAAAATCTTGGCTGCTCAGAATACCAGAAGACATGCTAGTGTTTTGTGGGAAGCAATAAGGAATGGGTAGCTCACAAAAATGAAAAGAAAAAAATTTTTTTTTCTCAATGTCTACCATTTAATGGACTAGACTAAACCAAGCTGCATAATTTCAGAGAATCTCAGTTTTACAGGCAATCTTAATATTCATCTAACAGGCTGATGTTCTCTCTGTAAGAGCGCCACCAAGTGGTCATCCAGCCTTTGGGTGAAAGTCACAGAAAAACAGATTGTTTCCTCATTCTAAGAAAGAATGATATAATAGACAGAGCAGGCTGATGATGGTTGAAAGTGAATTTCAGTCAGTAAAGAGATTCGGATTCAGCCTTCATGTTTAGGCAAGACATCTGCTTCTCTCTATCATTTGTTTCTGGTAACTTTCTTGTCCTTATTTGAACTATGCTTGCTCTTTGACCTCATGACCGCATGTACTTAGAGTCCTCCATTTTCTCCTAATCAATCAGACCACTTCTGTCTTCACGTTTTTCCCTGTACACCTCCAGACACTGGTGTCCATCACTTAAATCATGCTTTCAATATTACTTTCAACTCTCAATCTAGCCGTTTTGTTTCTCTAACTCTAGAACTGAGCAGCTGCAAGATGGAGAAAAATCACACAATTTTAAAAATTGATATGACTGCATTTCTTTGCTTTCGACCTAGGCTGGGCCCTCGGTTATGGTTAACATGTGTCTGATCAACCTAGAGTGACTATTTCAAACTCTTCTCTTCCCCTCAAATCCCCTTCCCAACACTAACTCTTCTTACTTTCAGCAGATGAGGATTCTGTCCATTTCAAAGAGAAAAGCCAAGGCTGTGATATGAGAACTGCCTTTTCCCTTGCCGCTTACGTATGAGCTTGCTGACAGATGTATTCACTCTTCCTAATGGAAAGAGAACCCAACCCGAGGCTCATTCCTTAATCTATGGTGTGGATTGCATCTCTCCTATTACTAGGGACTTTATTTTATCAATCATCTCCCCTTCTTCTCTTTTGCCTCAAAAAATAAACAGAACAACGGTTTAGCTCATAAAAAATGAAAACAAAAAGTAAGACAACCTTATCAGTTTGGGGTCTTTAACTATAAGCAAAAGAAACCCACTCAGAATAGTTTATGGAAAGAATGGCATTCATTGGAAAGATACTGGTATAAATCATAGCATAGAAGAAAATGCTATGTAACCATACCTCCTGAGGATGGAAACCACAGGACTATAGAAAATAAAGATGTGGGCTTTCTCTTCATGGCCACATTCATTTACAAACTCAGGTTCAAACACCTTCTTTCTCTACTCAGCTCCTAGAAAGCAATCATTCAATTGGCTTAGCTCACCAGAAAAATGTGTAGAAGAGGTGGCCCAAAAGGAAGCTGAGAACTGTTATCAGAGGAGAGAATGGATTCTGGGAAGATAAGAAAAGTTAGCTACTACATCACCCTTGACTGCCCCTACACCATCTACCACTCTGCCTTTTTTGTAGTCAAGTGTTGGGGACTGAATCATGTTATCCACAAAAGGCATGTTCAGGACCAACCCCTGGTTCTGTGGGTGTGAACCCATTTGTAAAGAGGACCTTTGTAGATGTTATTAGTTAAGGTGTGCCCAAAGAGAATGAGTATGGACCTTAACCCAATATGGATAAGTGAAGAAAATTGGACACAGAAGGAAGAAGCCACAGGGAGCAGCTGGAACTCAACGGAAGCCAAAGGAGAAATGAGAAGACATTGCCATGTGCATTGCCATATGGCAAAAAAGCCAGGAACCCCAAAGATTGCTGGCCTGCCAGAAGATAACAACCCTAGGAGGAAGCAAGTCTTCTAGCCTCTGAAACTGTGAGCCAATACATTCTTGTTGTTAAGCCAACCCACTGTATAGTATTTGTTTTAGCATCCAAGAAACTAATACATCAAGCTTCTTAAATTAATAGTATTCATTTATTTCTCTCACTTTCATCCCATTATTTTCTTGTCAACCTACTACAATCTAACTTTTGAGTCCAGAGTTCTTCTGAAAAATTTCTTCATATCTTCACCATTGACTTTCATTTGACCCAGTTCAGTGGACATTGTTTGCCCTTATTTTGCTTGATTTCTCTGTAGCAGTTGACATGGATGAACATTTTCTCCTCCCTGAGTCCTTCCTAATTCTTTGATTTCTGTGACATGATTTTCTCCATTAATTAAAAAAAATGTTGACATTCTTTCTTAATCTCCATGGTGCATTCAGTTTCCTCTGCTTAAACATTAAATGTTGACTTACCATGGCTGTAACCTGGCACCTCTGTTCTTCTCTTTGCTACCATCAGATACCTGGCTTCAACTTCCACCACTGTTATGTCACAAACTATACTTCTTTTCAAATCTTTCTCCTGATTTTTGGACTGAATTCTACACTTGAATATCCTATTAAATTCAGTGTATCTAAAATTGAACTTTCTTCTTTACTCCTGAACCTTCTCTTCTACCTGAATGCCATATTTTGATGAATGGCACATCTTTTGGCACACCCAGTCTTGCAATCCAATTCCATGGGAGTTTTCATAGCTCACTCTCATTCATGCCTAGTATCTATTCAGGCACTAATCCCTGTGGCATCTACTTCCTAAATTTCTTGTTCTCTTTCCTACACCAATAACCTCTGTTTTCATGAAGGTCTTCATAATTTCTCACCTGGTTTGCCACATTAGCCTCCTCAAGGCCAGCTTTCCATCCACATCACCCTCCATTTTCCACACAGATATCTTTTGAAAATGCAGATCTGATCTGTAAGACTAGACACAGTCCCCTATCTTCCAGGATAAACTTGAAAGCTTAACTTACATGTTCTGTCTTTATTTGACCACTTTTCAAGCCTCACTGATGACCACTTCCTTATTTGAATACTTAAAACAACCAGGCTTCCAGTTGGAAGGACTAGAACTAATTTTTTAACCTTTCTGGGATAAATACACTTATAGGGATATTGTTAAACATGCAGATCTTGGCCTGTTCTAAACTTTATGAATTGGAATCTCCAAGGGAAGGGCTTGGGGACCTGTATGTTTAACAAATTTCCCTACAGATTCGTGTGATTCAGCCAGTTTGTAAAATACTGCCTAATGTTTCTTTTCTTTTTAAAAAGATTTATTTATTTTATTTATCCCCCCCCCTTGCTGCTTGTGCTGCTGTGTCCATTCTCTGCATGTCTTCTCTGTGTCTGCTTATCTCCCCCTTGCTGTGAGTGCTCTATCCATTGCGCCACACCCGCTTCCTGCCGTGAGGTTGCTGCATCAGCCCACCGCACTGCTCAGGCCGGCGTGCCCTCACAAGGAGGCCTCGGGACGTGAACCTGGGCCTCACATATGGTAAATGGGGGCTCTATCCACTGAGCCACACCAGCTTCCCTGCCTAATGTTTCTAGTTAGTATTTTTACTTATGCCATTTCTTTTTTCTGCAATACCCTACCCTCTTGTCCTTCAGAATTTTAATTAGTATCACTAAACAGGTGACCTTCATTCTGACTTAGATGCCGCCTTCTCTGTGCTCTTATACTACCCTTCGCCTGTCTCTGTCATAGTACCGAGCACACAGTAAAATAGTACTTGACTGACTTACCTATTTTCCAACTAGGCTAACTACTCATTGTTTATCTTTGTTTTGCCAGTACATAAGAGTCAGGTAAGTAAACATTTGACAAAAGTTGCTTTGATATGTAAAAATGAACAAAAAGTTCAATATGTTTTGTTGTTAAGGTTTTTTGTTTTTGTTGTTTTGTTTTTTTTGGTGCTTTACCTCTACTGAATGGCATTAGAGGAACACTTTAAAGCACTTAAAACCACCTTTATTGCTATGAATCCATTAAAATCATGTTGTAGAAGAGTATTTTTTTGATATGGGAAAATGTTAATACTATATTGCTGAGGGAAAAGAAGGCTAAGAAAATATATTTATAATATGGCCATTTTTTGTAAAAAGTAAAAACAAATTAAATAAAAAATATGTATCTAAAACATTGGAAAGATATACAATGCAATTTTATTACTGATTGTCTTTGAAAGTTGGAGTAATAGGTGATTTTATTTGCTTTCCATTGGAAGTGTGTGAATTTTATAATAAAAAATATTGCGAAACAAAAAAAGAAAAACAGAAACAAATAAAATATTGTGATAAAAAGGCAAATAAGCATTGACTTTTTCAATCCATATTGAAGGTAGCATGCATGTGGACACATACACATACCATTAAAGAAAAAAAATGTTTGGACCTTTTAAGACATTCCTTTTTTTTTTTTTTTTTTTAAAAAGGAAATCCAAAAACTGTTTCGTGAAAATAAAGTACTGGACTAATAAGGAATACTTAGGAATAGAGTGAATACTCTGTTGTCAAAGAATTCTCTGTTAGTTAGAAAAAAGAAACAGGTATGTTTGGAAGCTTATCATCTACTCCACACTCTGTGATTTGCGAGTGGACAGGACTCAGGTAGGAGTGAAGACTCTTTCTAGGGAGTAAGACATTTTTCTCAAGGCAAATACTGGGTGGGGATTTGAGGTTACTAACGATTGTAGACCAGTTTAGGCAACAGAGCAATTATCGCCATCAGCTCCCGCCTCCCCAAAGCAGTCTTTAGGAAGTAAAGTGGGAAGGAGGATGGGTCTGAAAAAAGGTTCAAGAAATTCCACTATCTACCTTAAAATTGGTGATTTGGATCTTTACCCACTTTTTGTGTTTCTTGAAATAGGGCTCCATATTTATTAGTTTTCCTTAAACCTTTCTGCAATAGTTAGTAATTAGAATTTACTTTGCCGGGAAAAATTTCTTTACTAGAAAAGTAATAGTTGGTTGGCCTGAGAGCCAATTCTGCTTTCTTATGCCCAAAGAAAAGCTCAACAACATGGTCACATCTCAAAGCATTCTTTAGCTGGCCTTATCAACCCTGACCCTGAGAATGTCATAAGAAGAAATGGAACAATCGTTCACTTGTAAATTTGACTCAAAAGCTATCTAAGAAATATCAATACTTTTAATTGCTTCTTCTTTAGGTGGAAAAATGAGCTTTAAAAACTGTGTCACCTTATTTAGAAATTCCAGGTGCATGTGAAAATATTCATACATAAAATTAATATCTAAGAGCACATAAAATTGAGGGTAAGTGATTTTTTCCTACTGCATAAGGATTTTTTTTGTTTTCATTGTACAGTTTAGATAACATTCTTTTAAGTAAGGACTCCTGGTGAAGTTAAAATATATACTTTACAATATTTGATGTTCACACAATTTTTCAGGAATAGGCCTATTACATAAAATGAGACAAATCTGTAATTAAATGCCATGAAATTAACCCCAGGTTAAAATAACATAAAATGTGTAGTCTACTTATATAAACCACTTCAAGAATAAAGGGTTAATAGTAGAAAACATTGAAAGCCATTGGTGCTTTAACAAATTGTGACTAGGGAATCTTAAAACAAGTCATCTTTTGGCCAGAAAGGTTTGACATCTGACCTTTCATTTTTAAAAATATCTTGCTTACTCTGCAATAGTGTCAGGTCCTGAATGATCTAATATTAAGCAGCTTCATTCTCCCTTTTATGCTTCCACAAAGCTGGGAGTTATTTTGACAAGATTCAGTACCAGGAATGCTTTTTTTGAACAAAAGGACTTGAGAATTTTTTTCTTGGTCTTATACAGAATTAGCATATAAATGGCAAGCAATGATTTATGATCAATTAATAAGATGCAACCTGAAGTCCTATAAAACACCCTTTGTTTCACTTTGGTGGGAATTATAGGTTTAATACATTTTATGATTATCTTCAAAGAACTAACATAAATATCCTTTTGGTGTTAAAAAAAAGCTAATAAGAATCTATTTTAGGAAGTGCAATGTGCTTGTAGGTAAAATAAGAAGGCAAGGAATTGGGAATTAAATTAGTTGAAGTTAAACTAAGTGTAAATTTTGAATTGAAAATAGATACCAAGATGTTACTTTTGTATAAAAATTAAATAAAAGAATAACCATTTTCTGAAAGTCTCTTTGATTTATACTGGACAAAACCTGATTTTTATGATCTTACGTTTTGTGCTTACATAGTGTAAGCTCCTTGAGAACACTTCCCTGCTCGTTCAACCATTGCATTTGTTCTCAGCCCAGTGTTCACACCTATGGGTGTCTGAAGTTAACTCTCTATCGCAGCCCATTAGATCCTGGTTCAGACTGACAAAGCTACACTGCTCATTCACAATTATGTCCCTTTGGAGTTAGGTAATGACTTCCAATAGTTAGAGGTAGGTAAATACCATACGTCTCTGTATGAGTCAGGGTTTTCTAGGGAACAGAATCAACAGGAGACACCTGTAAATTGTGTGAGATTTTATAAGATTCTTTCAAGTGACTGTGGGGATGCACAAATCCAGGTTCTGCAGGCAGGCTGCAAACCAGGGGCTCCAATGGAAGTCCAATGAAGGTCCTTGATGAGTTCCTGGGAGACGTTGGCTGTCCAAAGACGAGCTGGGAAATTCTCTCTGAATACAAAAATCACTTCCCCTTTTAAGGCATTCAACTGATTGGATAAAATATTACTCATTGCTGACGGCAATCTCCCTGATTGATCAAAGATGTACTCAGCCATCTAAGCAGTAAACTCACTGATGACTAAAGCCCATAAATGTCCTTGTACTACAATTTACCCAGTGCTTGCTTGACCAAACAACTGGGCACAATTACCTGGCCGAGTTGACACATTAGCCCAACCATTACGGTTCACCCGCTCTCAACTCAGCAACCATACACATTACCTAAAACCATACTTAGTCTGTAAGTAAAAACAATAACAGTCTTCCATATGCTAACTAACTTTTCCAGGCGTGTGTATTCTGCCCAAAGGTTTTAGAGTAAAGTTAATATGCACACACGTATCACACTCTCTATGGTGATGTATTTTAAGTAAAATAATACAACGTTCCATCTTAATATATCAATGTTTCTTAAAAAAATAAAAACATCTTACATAGTCAATGACATTATCACACCTAACAAAATGAACACTTCGTTAATATCATGTAATTTAAATTTCTCTAATTGTCCCTTTGCAGGTGGTCCATCTGAACCAATAGCCAATCCAGACACGCCTTGTTAAATCTTTAAGTCTCTTTCAATCCTCAGCAGTACCTTTTGTGATGACACTGTGACTTACTTGAATCCTCCCAGTTGTCCTGGAATGTCTCATGTTCTCTGATCACTTTCTTGTGATGGTGTTTCGCTTGTTCTTTTTTTTTTTTTTCTTTTAAGATCCACTCATTTTATTTATTTATCCCCCCCTTGCCGCCTGTGCTGCTGTGTCCATTCGCTGCGTGTCTTCTCTGTGTCTGCTTATCTCCCCCTTGCTGTGAGGTCTTGCCGCATCAGCCCACGGAGCCTCAGCCCACGGAGCCTCGTGAGCCAGCCTACCCTCACAAGGAGGCGCCGGGAAGCCAACCCAGGGCCTCTCATATGGTAAACGGGTGCTCTATCCATTGAGCCACACCCGCCCCCTGCCGCGAGGTTGCTGCATCAGCCCACCGCTCAGGCCGGCGTGCCCTCACAAGGAGGCCTCGGGAAGCGAACCCGCTTCCCTCGCTTGTTCTTTTATCTCCAGAAATCTCTTCAATCTAGGAATAAAATCTAAAGGCTTTATTACAGTCAAATTAAACATTTTTGTCAAAGTTAAATCATAGGTCATGTTTTGTACTTTACTCTGTATCATATTGAAAATCACAAATGTCTGGTTGTCCCACCAGTTATGACTTTAAAATTGGCCGTGGAATTAAGGGGGTGAAAGTACCATTATTCCATTGTAAAGTTAAGTTTCTTGGCTTGTGACCAAATTTTTTTTTGTCTAGAACTATATGAATTTCCAGTTCACCAACTGCTGTTTGCCTAATGCTTTTAACACCGATGATAAGACTCGACAATAAATTCATTAGGGCTTGTCAAATGGTTACATTTCTAATTCTATCAGTTATATTTTAGTTATTAGCTGGCTTACTTTTGTCCAGTAGATTTTCCCCTCATCAGCTGGTGCTATTTGAATATTCTGGACCACAGTTCCTTCTAGAAAGGTGTAATAAATGTTAATACTTCCCTTTCCTTTAAAATTTGGATGTAATTTACTGAACAGATATCTGTCTCAGAACTCTAATTAACCCTACCCAACATGACTGCTTTCGAATGCATATTTTCTTAATTTTCAAAATAAATCTCATTGTGTTTATGCCAACATGGCTATCTGGGAGCAATTATTATGGTGTATTGCATTTCTTACTTTTTTCCTGTTGTTATTTAAAGTCCCTTTAGTACCTGAAAATATGGTAATCACTGCTCTTACTCTTTTCATTATATTTCCTTGTAAAGATGTTCTCAACTCATTTACTCTAATCTATTTACTGGGTGTTCCCATGGGGTTCCACAATATCTGTTGTGTCCTGATTATTTAACTGTAATACTTACTTGGCGCTGAACGGATGCATGCAAATTGATCATATTCCAATTCTGGAATCCTGTTACTTCCCACTCTGTCACCACTAACACTCCCCTTGGGTATCCAGACAGATCATGGTACTCTCTTGTAGGTAGTGTCAGAAATAATTTATATGGTCAATGTTTGTTTAAGAATAAAGACCAAGGACCTAGCACATGTGGTAGGAAATCATTTCTAGAAACTTTCAGTTAAGTGTAAGACTGACTTAGATTTGACAGTACCTGGATTTGTCCTTATGGGGGCCCACTAGTTTATCTTTTGGTGTTGTGCTGAAAACTGAAATAATTTGATATACTTTTTAGGCCAGTGTAACACACGACCATCGAGTGTGATTTGAGAGGTAAGGGACCCTGTGAAATATAATTACCCCATTGTTTATGTTGAGGAATTTAAAAATAAATAAATTTGTAGCAAAAGCAAAGTTGGTAATAAATTAATTCTAAAGGTAAAAAAAAAAAAGAATCTGGGGCTTGATTTTGTGATATATGAATATGATTAAGCATTTTTTTCTTTTCATTTTTTTTCATTAATAAGGAGACCTTAATTCTGTTATTTAACTAATCTGTGTTCATCTGTGCATCTTTCTGAACACTAGAGAAACAAGTAAGTAGCAGTTGGAATTAGATGAGATAAAAGTTCTTGAAAAAGAACTTTTCAGGAGTAATGTTTCCATAACTTGTTGAGCTGATTTTTCTGTTCTTTTATTTTTGTGATTTTGAAATAGAGTTGTTAATAAATAAAGGTCAAGATAACAAAACCTCTTTGAAAGCAGGGACCGGTACTGAATCCCCTGAGCAAAACTTTACAAACTGAATAAAGTTTGTTGAATAAATTCATTTTAACTTGCTCAATTCCTTAGGAGTTAAAGATCCTTTAGAGCAAAACACAGATGAGATTTGGAAAAAGATCATCTTGTTGAGATTGCTTCTCTTGACTGTAGTAATATATATTTTCTTCTATAGGTAGAAATATTCCATATTTTCTCTATTTTCTTCTATAGGAAAATGAATCATAGCTCTTTTGTCTTTCCTGAATGTGTTTATAACTGAAACATCATTTGTTTCCTATCCTCCAATATCAGTTTCTTACTGATATTATTACTAAATCTCAAGATCACTTCACAAATATTTTGCAGTAAAATCAAAGCAGTATTTTGAAGAAACATCCTGATATCTATTTGTGTGACTGATGATTGCTCAGTGGTCACATCTCAGTTTTTTTGTTTGCTTGTTTTTTTTTTGTTTTTTTTTTGGTCTCTATCCTCTTCCATTCAGAATGGACTTTATTCCTGTCTGCACTTGTCTAAACCTTTGGGAGCCTGCTTCAGCATTATCTTCCATATGATGTCTTCTCTAATTAATAGCCATCCTTACACTTTCCTGAAGGAGACTCATCTTACCTCTTAAGTCCTAGAGCACTTTATTTTAGGACTTACTGTATTTGTAAAATTCTGTCTTTGATTGTATTTATGTAACTAATACCCCATCTCCTACTCATGTTATGAGCACAGGGACCAGACCACCAATTTCAATATCACCATTGTTTACTCAGTACAGTGCCTGGCAAATAATGGGTGCTCAATAAATATTGGTTATTTGAATTAATGAAATTATAATTTTGGATGTAATTTCATTATATCCAAATCTGAATTCCCATTCCCTTCCATTTAAATGAAACTACATTTTTTTTTCTTTCTCTTTGAATTTCATGATTGCCCTCCAAAAAAATTCATAGAGAACAATATTTTGAAAATAGGGTTGTTATCTAGGGGAAGGCTGGTTATTTGATGAAAGGATCCCCAGTTGAAAGCTTTACTGTGGTACTACTATCATGTCTTAGGTTCTCTAACCCAGATTCGAAGGTCTGAAAACTCTGAAACACAATTTTACCTAACCACCTAGAGGTAATTTAACCATGTACACTTACTAAGACTACAGAATACTGATGTAGCAATCCGAATGTCAAAAGTACAGGACACATCTACTAGTCAACATGTTTTTGCTTTTCCCCACCAAAATCTACAGAAGTATCTGGATGAGCAGGGAATCAGATGATTTAATGCCTTTTACCATCTTAGTTGGTAACTGATACACCCATAACTGCTAAATTAACAGAAATTTCTAGGTTGGTCAGTTCACTCTCTTCCCTAGAGAGTGCTAGAGACCCAGCACCAAGTTAGACCCTCTGAATTCCCTATTCTTAGATAAGAAACAGACTACTATCCTCCTGTTTATATTTTCCTTTTCCTCTCTTTTAAAAAAAATTTAATGTCAATAAAATTGATTGGGGTTAAGTTTTACAGTTATGACCTTACTCCAATCATTTAATCCCCTTACCTGTTAGCTTTTACCTAGGCTTTGATTGATTGGATCTGAGTTCTTTACCAAAACTCCAGTATTACAGTTTTACAGCAATGTGTCTGGTTGTATCACATTTAAAGATAGCTGATTGTTGAGGATTAAATCATATCACTGCACAAAAGGCATGTTCAGATCCCAGCCCCCTTTCCTGTGGGTGTGGGCCCATTTGTAAATAGGACCTTTGGAGATGTTGTTAGTTAAGGTGCGCCCAAACTGAATAAGGGTGGGCCTTGATCCAATATGGCCAAAGTCCTTATAAGTAAAGGAAATTGGACATGGAAGGAGGAGCCATGGGTAGCTGTTAGAAGCTGAAAGTCAACAGAAGCTGGAAAAGAAAGGGGAAGACATTGCCAGGCTCATTGCCATGTGAAAAGCCAAGGAACCCCAAAGATTGTTGGCAAGCCAGAAGATACCAACCCTGGGAGGAAGCAAGCCTTCTATCCTCTGAAACCATGAGCCAATAAATTCCCATTTTTTAGGCCATCCCATTGTCTGGTTATTTTTTTAAGCATCTGGGAAATTAGG
The DNA here is from genome assembly GCA_029593785.1 of Cabassous unicinctus. Taxonomy (NCBI): domain Eukaryota; kingdom Metazoa; phylum Chordata; class Mammalia; order Cingulata; family Chlamyphoridae; genus Cabassous; species Cabassous unicinctus. The sequence goes on from JAQZBX010013621.1 coordinate 19,202, forward strand.
ACACTAATCTTATCCTTTACTTTTTTCCCTCCTGTTGTATTTATTGGGATGGGGGGAGGAGATTGTTGCTTTCCCCTAACATTTTAGTTTGAAATTTTCAAAACTATAGTAAAGTTAATGTACAATGGATTCTTGCATATCTTTTACTAAGAGTTACTAATTGTTAATAGTTTGCCAAACTAGCTTTGACTTTTAACTTTCTCTCCCCCTCCCTCTCTCTCCTTTTTAATACTGTGGATTTTTTAATGTATTATTATTCATTAGCATTATTATAATTTTGATTCAAATTGTCCCAAACTTGGCCAGAGGGAGTCCCTTCAATTCAGTTCCTCTGTGCTTTGGACATGGTCAAATTCATCCATTACATTTTAATTCTTCTTGATTTTGTGTCTTAGAAGATTTAAGCTTCAGATGCTTTCTCTCCCATGCATCTACTACAGAAATGAATAATTTAGTAATTTGAAATAATTTCTTCTCTCTAAATATATATACAATTTAATATTTTTATATACCATGGTAAATTCTGTCTTTTTAAGATTTTTTTTTCCTAAATTCAAAAACTAATATTGGATTTGATAATAATGACCTTACATTAACATTTGCTTCTTGGTGTTTCTCTGTAACATTTTGCTCAACATCACTTTGTTAGAGTTGACAATCTTATGAGATTTTTCTTATGAAATTTTAAATTAGATGATGTATAATTTAATATAACTTCAGAATTCTGAATCAGACTTGAGGTTAGAAAAATCAGGATGCCACAGGGACTTCCAGATGAACTGTTCAATATTGTTCAGTAATGTTAAATTATAGGACTTCCTTAAAATTATTCCTAGTGAAAGAATAGCTTAAATTGCATCCAATGTCCAATGCTTGCCATTTTTTATAGAATGACTTGAAATGCATCACTTCTTAACAAAGTTATCACTTCTTTATAGTCCTTTCAAAATATTTTCTATATGTGGCACTAGGGTTTTCACTATGAAATGGAAAAAATGTGTTCTTCCCAGAGTGGGGTTATTCTTGTGACATAAATGAGATGCTGATATCTTTCATTCCATTGGGGGTATTGTTTACATCATGAAGCAAGATTGAGCTAAAATGTACACTGTTACTCTGAAGATTTAAAGTATAACTTCCCAGTATGTCCAGGTACTCACCAAAATTTCCCTGGGGGGGAAGAAATTTTTTTTTCTATTCCCAGCTGTTTCATTAACCAGCTTTAGTAATGTCTTAGGAAAATTATTTGCCTCCTTTGGGTTTATTTTGTTTATATGCAAAGCAAGAGAGCTAAACTAGATGATTTCTGAAATCATTTCCAAGTCTAAATTCCTGTGAATCTTTGATAACAGATCTAAAATGTTATTATCTAAGAGAAAAAGCACTTCCTTTTACCTGCTAATTTATTTGCAACAATCTTTTGCCAGAGATGGAGATGAGAGCTAACAGCTAAGACCACTAATCAGATGGATACAATGCACTTCTGTTAACTCTTTTTTATGTTGCCTTTTCCTGCACATATTTTACAAAGGTCATGTATTGTATTTGTATAGCATTGCCGTGTGGAATAGCAAAGATGCTGGTAAAAATGTAGGGAGGAGGATGGATAGGAGATGAAGCAATAGTTCTTCCCTCACAAAATTTTAAAATGCATTAACGCTATGAATGCTACTCCACACCCCTTTACAGAGTAGAGATATTGGGATAAATATATTCATCTGAAAGACCTTGCTGCTTCTATATCGCTAAGTATCATCCGTCTGACCTTATCTCTTATCTTTCAGAGTTTACCACATCCAATTATTTTCTATGACATTGTAAAGGATTAAATACTTTAATGACAACAGGCTGTCTCCTTGAAGCAGTGGCTTTTCTGCCTTCAAATAAATTATTGGAGAAAATTTATTCAATTCAAAGAAGCACTATTTCTTACAAACTTTCTGGAAAACATTTCTCAAAGTGTTCTAACTTAGACATCCACTCACTGCTGGATAATGATCAAAAGGCTTTGGAGAGCACAAAGTTTCTTGCAGTTGCAGTGATTTAAATGCCTGTTCTGCCATAGACCTGAGCCTTGAATGTGTTCACTCATTTGCCGAATTTATAGAACCAAGTTAGTTGAAGAACAATGTTTCTGCCTCCCCTAAGAAATTCTTCAAATTCCTTAAAGTGACCATCAAAGGAAAATCTGAGTTGCTCTTTGTGAGACATTTCTTGCATACTCAGTGGCAGTAAAAGTTTTGATTGTTCAAGTTTCAGAAAGAAAATCACAAAAGTTCCTTATTTCTTCTACCTTTAAAAGCAAAGTTTAGAGCTCATGGCAGATAAAAAACAAAAAAACAAAAACAAAAACAAAAAAACCCCAATTAACTACAGGCAGAGAGACTAAGGCATTGTAATCAGACAGGACTGGATTCAAATACTAGCTCAGATATTTTCTAGCTCTGTGATTTTGGGTGTTACTCTTAAGGAATCTGATCGTCAGTTTCTCATCTATAGAATGAGACCTAGTGTTTACTGTTATAATTTTTAACTGAGATAATACATGTAATACACTTACCACAGTCCTTGGAACATATGAAATACTCAGTTATCAACTGGTTGATAAAAAATGGGGCTAAAGTACAATTACCACTCCTCAAAATAATGAACCATGATTCCTTATTATCATTAAATACCCTGTCAATGTTCACATCCCCCCAATAAGTTTGATTAAATTAGGGTCTCAACAAGGTCTTCACATTAAATGTGGTTATTTCTCTTAAGAGATTGACTCTATCATCTTCTGTCTCTTTTTACTTTTTCTTGCTTTTAATTTGAGGAAGAAACCAGATCATTAATCGTGTAGTATTTCTCACATTCTTGTTTTTCTGCTTGTGTTCCCTACAGTGTTATTGAAAATGATAATTTTTAAAAAATCAGAATTTAAGATGTAACACTAACAGAAATTAGACAGTTAATTTAGCTTGACCCAACCAGATTGTAAATTCTATGAGGTCATGCTTTGTTACGCTTTTCCAGCCTTGAAGGGCCTGATACAGTGCTAGGAAATGAATACTTGTTGCTTGATTGTTTATTGAGGGTAATAACCCTGCTTTTGACTGATATGCTGACATTTATATTAGGGGTGATGTAAGCATTGGGAATTTAGGAATTTGATCATCTAGCCTTTGATAAAACTATGCTGTTTGACACTGAAAAAAAGTACTACATGGTTCTGAGTCTCCACTTGCCAGTCTATAAAACAGGGATGTTCTGCCTCATAGATTTGCCACGGGAATGCCAAAATCTATGAGTAGTAATATAAATGTTAGTTAAATAATAAGTGCTATTTATCTTGAATAAAAAGCATCAATAGTGATATTTAATTTTAACATAAGCAGTTGAATAAAAGGCAGACTGGACTTGCTGGTGGAAAACCACCCCTATATTTTAAAAAATGGAAAATGATTTTTCCTACTCAGTTTCATGTCCCTCTTGACCATTATTGTGTATTTTTACTTGCCACATTGTAATTGGAGAATAAACCTGCTCCTGATTTTCTCACCAAATGAGAATCTAGTAGAAATAAAGGTGATTGGCTTATGTGGCAAATGAGACAATAGACATCCTGATTATGCCAGTCTCAGAGTCTCTGAAAGCAGTGAGGGCTAACCTCTAATCCAAGTAATACAATTGAAATATGATCAACTAATTTTCAGCCAATGGCAGATTCAAATGGAATATCCATGGAGATAAATATGAATGTGTATGAATGAAAATGTCATTACAAAAAATGCCAGTCCAATGAATACTGGATAAATTTGTAACGAGGGGTCATTTGAAGTAAAAACAACCCTAATTTCGGTTATAGCAAAGACTCAACATATGCCTACTTTCTGGGCAACTACTATGTTTAATGGTAGATTTTGAATTCCATTTAAGATTTAATTTATGAAAAAATTTGAATCACAATTATGATATGTGCTGTGTTGGAAATATTATAGTGAATGACCAAGAAACAGCATCGTTGCGGATTTGCAAGAATGTTGGCTCGAACAAGGCAGACTCTGCTGGTAGGTTTAATGAGGGTCTACATCTATCTCACTCTTTTCGGTTTAGAATGAAAGGTCTTTTAGTAAAAGAATAATGAGTCACACCTTCACAACAGATGAATGAGCTCAGGAGTTCTCAACACATGTAGACTTTAAAAATACTGATGGATGCTCAAGAGCTCACCCAAGACCAATTGTAAATCAGAATTTCTGGAGGTATGCCCCAGGCATTTGTTGTTGTTAGGTCAAAAAGCCAGGTTTTCTCCCCCTTTAGTTCTTTCCTCAGTTAAAAATAGGGAGCTGGTGATAAAATTTATATTGGAAAAGCGTATTAAATTTGAAAATTCTAGTAAGCCAGGAAGGAGGCAAAAGATGACAGCTGTTAGATTAGTGCCTTCTGTAAGCCCAATTGCAAGTCCACTGAGCTGCTACTTAGTGCTTCAGCTTCTTGAAATTATTTCAGGTGCTTATGCTTCTTCTCCTAATCTAGAGATTACCTCTTCCCCAAGATTAGTCAACTTTCAAGATTCTGTATGTTTCATAAATAAATAACTAAAAATTGACCCAGATCTAAAAAAAACCAAAAAACAAACAAAAAAAAGACTCTTTAGACAATTTTGGTTTTCTACCAAGTTTTCTTTCTTGAGATTACTTTTATATGTAAAATGTCTTATGAAATCAGGTACTCAATCAAAAAATGCTGATAAAAGATTTGTGTGTGTGTGTGTGTGTGTGAGACTCACCATAATGAGTAGGTTCTTGGGTAAAATAATTTGGTCCAACATATTAACGTTTTTGACAGATTTTTTTTTCTCCTAATAACTGTTGAGATAATTTTAATGTGTAATAAGTTAGGGATGAAGTTGTCTTTGGAAAATGTGGTTCATTTTCAAGAATAATTTATATATGGGGGTAGAGGAAAGAGAAAGACTCTTTGTCCAACTTCTCTAAGTTGCTGTGTTTTTTTTTTTTAAGTTAGAGATTTTTTTTTCTAAATATCTTAAAACATTTGTTAGCTTGACTGTTTTAAGTCATTTACCTTATTGTCAATATTGAAGTGAAAGTATCAATCGACTCATAAGAAGAGACAATTTTGGATGCTGTGAATTTTTTTTAAAGACATGTAAGTATATATTCAATTTGCTTATTCTTTTGTGTTATTAGATCATCATTAGACTTCAATTACTCTTTGAAAACTTCTATAGTAGTCATTTCCCTTTTATATTTCATTTACATTTCATGCCCAACTATTTTCCATCATTGATTTTGACTAAGTCTGTTGAAAGGATAATAGGTAGATGACTTCCCAAAGTCCAGTCTAAGGCAACATTTTTATCTTACCTCCAATTTAAAGTTTCTTTTCTTTAGGCTCAGCCCTGACCCTGGCTTGGGGAGCAGTGATATGGGTGGGATAGGGGAGTGTTAACTGTTCTTTTTTCAATCTCCTTACTTCAAGTCATCTTCCACTTCTTCCCCTCTTATAATGTGCCTCTGGCTCTTTTAGTGTCCAGGTGGGGAGGTGTGATGAGAGGGAGCACAGTGGTTGAGAGCATGGACTCTGGAATTAGATACCTGGGGTTAGATTCTCTACCTCACACTTGCTTCTTGAACTTGATTTTTACTTTGTAGCATCTCAGTTTCCTCATTCATAAAATGATCATATTTTAGTTACAAGGATTATATATGAGTGGTTGAGAGGATTATATATGAGTGGTTGTGAAGATTATATGAGTTTATTTATATAAAGCATTTACTCAGTAGTTGTTAGTTGTTACTAGATATTATTACGGGGTTTGTTGTTACTAGGTATTATTTATTTTTTTTCTTATTTTTTCTGGGACTATTTGTAACTCTCTTTGATGCCAATTGCTCTCTACTTGGCAGGCATCCATTGTTAGTTCTGTTCTGTAGAATGTTCTTTTTGAAATAAATCTTCCCTGAATGATCGGTTTGAATGCCATCTGTTCCTGGTTGGGACCCAGAATGATACATCCCATCCTTCCAAGTGAACTATTCCTGATGTTAGATCTTTCTTCTAGGGTTGGGTGAGATACATAAAAGCTGTGCCCAGTGTGGTAACACTGAGGCCTCTATTGTCTTTGAATACTGCATGTGTGGAGTGTGGTGCTGGAAAATCTGGTACCCCAAATGTTCAAGATGCTGGGAGCCTCAGCCCCATTATATATGATACCCCTGTATTGAGCTGTGGCTTTAAATGGAAGCTGCATCCCTTGGTAAACCATTCCATTATAGTAGACCTAGCAGAGGCAAAAGAGGTATAACAAAAGGATTTTATTCATAGAATGAGCACTCAATGAATGATTCTATAAATAATAAAGTTTGGATTTATTCTTAAGGTATGATGCATTATAAATACATACCAAACATGAACATGTATACTAATTACTTTAGAGGCCAATATTTTATATATTATGTTTCAGATAACTTAGTTATATTTTAACAGCATTACTTAGAATCTTTATTACTTGAATTATCATGAAAGACATTTTTAGGAATCCCTCAAATAATATCATTGAGGTGACTGTCAATTATTTTATTCATTTATCAAATGATTATTGAGTACTTACTAAATGCCAGACATTATGGTAGATACTGGGATTGTAGCAGTGAACAAGTAGACACAGTCTGCCTTTAGAGGACTTAAATTTTATTGGATAAGATGTATATGAAAAGAATAATTTACAAATGATATATTAATTGCAGTTGTTGTGTCAGTATGGGATTTTTCTTTTCCCTACTTCTTTCTCCTTCCTCTACCCCCATCCTACCTTGAACCTGGCTCCTATTGAGACCAAGACAACAAGGTTTTTGGAAATTTGACTCAAGAAGAGACAGACAGTTTTCAGCATAATATAAAGTGTGGGAGATATACTAAAATGTGTCAATCTGGACAGTATCTAACGGCCTTTATACCAAGAATTTGAAAGACTTACATCAGTGAAGATGTCTTTCCCTTTCCTCTTTTGTCCTCAACAACTTAAGATCTCCAGAACAACTTGACAATAGAACATGAAGGAGCTGAACAATGAGATACCCTGCAATAGAATAGTGGGGTCTGCTTGAAGGGGGTAAGGTGAGAAGAGAAGGGATAAAAAAGAAGATCTTGGAAGGCATGGGCAGAAGGAGATGGAAAAAGGCCCTGGAGGAGATATTTTTCTGCCCACTTCTATGTTGGCCATGTGTAGGTGCCATGAATATCTAGAACTGCAGCCTGAAGCCCACTGAAGGAGCTCAGTATGGTAGCCAGCTTTCATGAAGGCCCTCAAAGATTTAAGTCTCCTGGTATTCATGTCTTTATGGAGTCTACTCCTACACTGGATAGGACCAACCTGTGTAACCCATAAGATATTATGGAAATGATGGAGTGTGACTTCTTGGGCTAGACACGTGGCATCTGCCTTGTGCTCATGGATCATTTACTCTGGGAGAAGCCCAGGTGTTATGTGTGAGGACTCTCAAGCAGCCTTATGGAGAGGTCCTCATGTGAGGAACTGAGGCCTCCTTCCAAAGCCATGTGAGTGAGCCATCTTTGAAGGGGATCTTCCAGTCCCAGTAGAGCCATCAGATGACTGCAGCCTGGGCTCACATCTTGACTGTAACCTTGTAAGAGACCCAGACCCAGAGCCACCAGCTGAGCTTCTGCATTCTTGACCCAAAGAAAATGTGAAATAATAAATGTTTATCATTTTAAGTCACTACTTGTTGGGGTAATAAGTTATGCAGCAATAGAAAACTAATACACTGGGAGATGCATTAGATAGAAAATCCACTCCAAGTTTCCACCACCCTGTGGATTCTGTAGGACCTAAACATGTTGCTCCAACGTGAGCTATTTGTTTGTTCTTTTGAATTCTGTGTGTCTGCTTCACTGGCTCACAAGATTTTATGACTGTGAACTATACTATCCACCCTTCCACGATGAAGGGTGTGGTGTTCAGTTGATCATTTTAAGTGCTGAAAATAAAATACAGGGTACAATGTAAAAAATATAACTTGTTAATGCTGTTTACTATTTACATGTAAGAGTAACTAAATATTCTTTGAGAGTATTTGAGGGACTGAATAATCTGTTCTACCCGAAAAAAAATTGTACAGTGTGTACTCGTCATGAGAATCATTAGCATCATATTTTCCCATTGAAAATACCTGGGCTCTTAGTTTGTCAGTACCATTGAATCAACGTCCGTCCCACCTCCTTCTTTTCTTTAACATTTATTTAAAACCATTTCTGCTGTAATTTGGTATAGTATTTTTATCCTTTTCCCCCTTTTAAAAACTATTTTGTTGGTCTCTCTTTTGATAAAAGAACTACCATAAAACCCTTTCTTTCTATTCTAGATTGCAGTTTCATTTCAAAACCCAAACCCTTAAAATTGGCATTGCTTAGCAAATTAGCAATGATTTATACCACAGTAAATACCTTGTTATGTAACAGCTTTCTTTTGTTTCAATGTAACAATTTGTCCATTGTGTAAAAGGACATGTACCAACAGTTCTAATAATTGAAATGCCAATCCTGAGTTCCCTTTTAAGTGAAAAAGAGCCTATTAAATTAACTAATTAAAAGGCCAAGAAACCACTGTATTCAGCAAGACAATTTCATGTAGAATGATACCACTATCTCTCTTGCTCAGATGTTGCCATTTAACATATTAACATCCTGGATCACTATGGCGATTTCAATACTATTTTAGCACTAGCATAAAGCAAGCATATGAACCAGAAACATCTGCCTATGGCTTTTATGCATTAGGATCTTGTCCTCCTTTAAATTTGTCATCAAACTCAGAACTCTTCATTAGTCCTGTGCGTGGTAGTGTTAGGAATGCCAGTTTCTGGCGCCCTCTTGTGGACAAATGCTCATGATGCTAGCTTACTAGCAGCTCAGTTGCAGTTAAAAGTGATCTGAGAGAAAAATCACCTTCCCATTTATTTATGCTAAATAATTTCAATTTCTGAACAGTGTGATGCACTTCTTGCTCAAAGGACTGAAGAACTAACAGAAATTTATATTAAACTAAACATGAGATCTTAAAAAAAACACAAAATGTTCTCAATAAAATAATTTAATTCCTATTATTTTTGATTTATTAGATGGTATCATTTTTTTCTCGTTTGTATTGATAATAATCATCAAAATACCAATCCTCTCTGTGTTCTTCCTTCCCAATTTCAGACTTGACCAGAGGACAGCATTCCATTTAGCCTTTCTGCTCTCAGGTGCAGGGCCAGGGCTCACCAAGGAAGGTCGCCACAGCAGGATGGGTCACCAGCCTACAGTCTGTTCTTCCACTTCCCACACAATTCCATAATTCATTCTAGTGCTCCTTCCTTGCCTGATGTCTCCCACAACAGTGGGCTGGTCTTCCTCGCCCTGTCCCCACTGACACATTAATTTTTCTTCTTGAGGTTAGGATTGTCTTTCTTCCAGCAAACATTGGTTGTGTGAAGCTTCCTGCTAGTTAGTGACCAGGGAATGGTAAACAAGAGACACACCCATCTGGCTTAGAATCTGGGAGAGTCCCGCTGGGAAAACGGACTATTTAATAATTACAACAAATTTGACAGATCCTTTGATGGAGCCTGCACATAAGGAGAACCTGACCTACTCTCTGAGGGGTCAGTGAAGGCTGCCCCCAGTGATTCAGAAGGATAGGTAAGAGTAATCTAGATGATAGATGGAAAATGTTTCAGATGAAACTGCATGTAGGAAGGCTTTGAGGTGAGAGAGAATATGGCAGAAACCAAAAAGTTCATTTGACTGGATCCTGAGGGGTTGTGGTGACAGATGAGGTGGGATCCCCAGGTGGGGCAGGATCAGAGTGTGGACTGTGGGCCTGTCTCATGGGCTCATTCACTCATGGGGAAAGAGCAGCCTCTCTTACAGAATGTGTGCTTCTTATAGACTGGAGCTGGGGTCTGAGGAATGTGCTATAGTATTCCAAGGATTAATAAATAGAGGCTAGCCCACATAACCCAGACCACACACAGATAGGAATAAAAGAAGGCTCACAGTGGTCACATAGATTATTTCTTTGATTCTGCCTATACCCACCTCCATGGAACCTCCAACTGCCTCCAGGTATCCGCTTCCCAACTATTTCTGGAGGTGCCCACAAACCCTCACAAGTGCTCATGCTCACTTGTCTGGGCCACGGCACTATCAATCATCTCCCTTCCTTTCCGCCCCGCTCTACGGAGCTATGCAGGCTGCCTGGTGCTGTCTGTGGATACGTAGGCTGCTGATCATTGTGTGGCTGCGAGGATACTGCCCTTGCCATGCGGAAGCCAGCAGAGGTACTGTCCTTTGCTCTGCGACTGGTTATATCTTGGACACTGCTAATATGCTAAGCCTTAACTGTGCCAAAGCTTCATGTGTTCTATGATTTCTCAAATCTGTACTGACTTCATCTCCAGGTGAGGAAAATGCCTACTCTTGTATGATAGTCTCTTTAAAGATTCCAGAGCAGCACTGATGTGGGTGCCCAACGTGGCCGAGACCTTTGGGCTAGGCAACTTTCTTTTATTTCTGTTAAAGGCTCCGCCCTTCAGGTTCTGGCTCAGGTTCTTGGAGGGAGGAAGGAGAGGGACGGTGAGGAAGAGGAAAAGCCATAGAACAAGATGAGCCGCACACATTACTCCTCCCACTCCTTACCCAGGACATTTTTACGATGTGAATCAGCAGATTTCACTTCTCTTTATTTCTTTGCCTAGAGGCTCTTTTCCTCAAACAGATTGTTTATAGCTCTGATTCATCTGTTCTCCAGATATGCTTAGGCATGTCTGAGTCTAGAAACTATGCAACTTAGGCTTGAGCTAGGTGGGAAGGGGTTCTCCCCATATTAATTAATGGTGACAAAGATGACAGTGGATGGTGGTGGACTGATTAAGGGAAAGGAACATCTTTGGAGGGAAAGTGCTGGCAGTCCTCATGCTTCTAAAATATTCCAGCAGTAGTTCTTTAGGGAATATCACTTCTTATGGAAACTCTGAGTTTCAAAAGTTTTTGAAAATATCCTGAGATCATAATACTGAAAATTAGATGATCACATATGATTCTACTTTATAAAGGACATCCACCTTGTAATGTGTTCAGAAAATATTATGCACACTCATTTTAAAGCTCTTTGTTTAAAAATACATAGGTTACAGAAAACTGAATATCCAAACAAAAGCCTATATAGGGAAGTGTTATCTTGAGGGGGATTAGCTTGACTAGCCCCCAATTTTTGAGTCTCTTCTTTTTCTATGCCCCTCCTCTATGTTTCTAGCATTTTGTGGCCCAATTATATAAACCTTGATCCTTCTGATATTTGCAGTTATGTAGTTATGAAGACAGTATTGCTAAGTGGAGATGGTCAGCCTAGTTTTGAATTCAGCGGAATCACTTTGGACAAGTTACTCCAATCCTCTAAACCTCAGTTTCCTCATATATGAAATGGGATAAATAATACTGGTAGTATTTACTTCATAGGTTGTGAGAATTAACTGGGAGAATCAAATAAAAGAACGTACCGGACATGCTGTAAAAGAAATAAAAAGTTGATATTTCTTACAAAAATTAATAATTTGTCTATCAGTTATACCTCAATAAAACTGTTAATAAAAGCAAGAAAAGAAAAACTAAAATAAAATTTGTCTTGCTAACCGAAAATGCCAAGCTTGCCATAAAAGCCAGAGATTTTTTCATAGAAAAGTAAGATTCTAGAAAAGGCAGGCAGGAAGGCTACACTTTCTGCAGCACATTATGGAACTGGGTCCATAAAGTGACTTTTGAGATGAATTTGAATCATCACTCTACTGTAATCTTCTATGTCAAACAGCACAGTTATGTATAGTAGCTTCTAGCCCCAGGTGGATTTTGGAAGGCAACTATGCTCATCACTATACCACCAACGCTGTCTTGCAGGTGATTTTTGAACACGTGAAATGTGGCTAGTCTGAATTAAGATGTGGTTTAAATATAAAATATACACCAGATTTTGAAGACTTAGTATGAAAAAAAATGTAAAATAGCTCATCTGCAATTTTTTAAAAAGATTTATTTATTATTTATTTATTTATCCCTCCCTTGCTGCTTGTGCTCACTGTGTCCGTTTTTGCTTTGTGTTTTTCTGTGTCTGCTTGTCACCCTTTGCTGTGTCATCTTGCTGCATCAGCTCACCGCGCTGTGCAGGCCAGCTTGCCTTCACCAGAAGGCCCCGGGAATCAAACCTGGGGCCTCCCATGTGGTAAATGGGAGCCTAACCAATTGAGCCACAGCCGCTTCCTATTTGCTATTTTAAAATATTGATTAAAAGATAATATAATATATATTCAAGGAATTAGATAATTAAAATCAATTTTACTTATTTTGTTTCACTTTTTAAAATTGTGGCTGCTAGAAAATTAAAAAAAATTAAAATTATATATGTGGCTCACATATTTCTATAAGGTAAAGCTGATTTAGACATTTAGTTTTAAGAGGATAATAAAATTTCCCAAGGTAGTATGACTCAGATACATTTATATCTTTTCTCGGTGACCCAGGGATATGCAGAAAGGACATAATTTCTGGAAGAAAGGATCCTGAGGCAGTTTACTTAAAAAAAGAAAACCAGAAAATTTTCATTACATTTGGAAAATTTCTATATATCCAGCACTCAATAGGTTGAACTCCAGATTTAGATTATATGGCTTCAAATCTAGACTCCACCACTTAATGTCTATATGATCTTAGACAGATATCTGAATCTATTTGAATCTCAGTTTTTTTCCTGCCCTGAATATTAGAGGTGAAATTATTACTTAAGTCCACAAACTCACATGTGCAAGAAAATACAGATTTATTTTTCTACAACTGAAATTAATTTCTGTTATGAATGCCCAATCTATCTACTGGTGGAATTTTCCAGTCAGTCAATCAGAGTTCACTACGCTTCATATCCATAACACTGAGCACTGTTAAGGTAAGGGAGGGAAAGGCACCCGAGCCTGGAAGTCTTCATCTAGCCCTGCTTTTATCAGTTGGGACGTTCTCTTACCTGTCTGGGATTTAGTTGTCAAGATTGCTATTCTTCCTTATCCCAGCTGCAAGACCTCTGCAATATCTTAGTTATATCTTCCAGACACACTTTTCAGAGTTTATGGGAAACAAATCCAGTTGTAATAGCTACCTAAGAGGTGTATTAAGAGGACTGAGCATGGTGATCCATGCATTTTGGTACATGCCTGGTCTAAATTAAGCACCTAATAAAGAGTAATTATTATTGATAATGTTGTTGTTGCTGCTGCTCCTATTCTCAGCTAAAGCATCATGGTTTTCCAGAGATCTAGTTGCCAGAAAATAAATGGGTGAGTTTACCATTCTGTTGCTTTTTTTCTTCTTCAGTAATTGGCGTAAGAGAAGGACTAGCAAAATTGGTGAATAAAACCAAAAACCATACCAAACCAAAACAAAATGTTGGTCTCCAATTACTTTTTTGCTTCTGATCAAGAGATTAGCAACTAGGATTGGTGTTGGGAAGACGAGCCTGGGTGTGTGGGTGGTGGGGTGAAGACTGATAGTCTAATGTAGAAGCGTTCCATTTAATGGCAGAAATAGTAAAGTCATAAATATTTGTTAAGCATCTGTGATATACTGGTGATATGACAAGTGATGTGGAGGAATACAAAAAATGTGGAAGTCATACTCTTTGCATTTGAAGAACTTTCAATTGGATAAACAAAATAAGTGTTGCATTGCTAAAATGAGAGATCACTGTGGGTTGCAAGACAGACTGTTTCTTCAGGGTCTCAGATAGTGGTGATACTTCCATGGAGATGCCAAAGCTAAATTCAGATAAAAAACTCAATTTGTTAGTTCACTTTGAGCTAATAACATTATCAACTTATTCTTTCTAACTCAAAAGGCTAATGGATAATTAGAATGTTGATATATTAATTTACATTGAGGGATAGTCCTTTCAAGTGAGCTGAATGTTTGTGTGTTAATCACAACACTCCCTTCCTGAGGGATAGGTACCTGGAAATAGGACATTTTTTTAATGAGCATTGAATCAGACAGATAAAATATCTTGGAAAGATAGTTTCAAGAGCCTAATGAAAGTCTCTGCACCATATTAGAGACATTCTCTGGAGACCAGGATAGATGTCGGTTACTACTTGCTATTGAATTTATCTTTTTATGTATTATCATGAGGCCACCACACATTTGTTATGTTACTCAAGTTAACATACCCTTGGCAAAGTTAACGCTAATAAGTTTCCTTTCAGTTTTGTAGCGATGCCTTATAGTCCTGGTTGGGCTTGGATGTTTACCAAGCTTACCCAGCCATACATTACATTCTTAGGGTTGCCTGCTTCTACAGATGGCCAATGTCCTTCACTAAGCATTGATTTATGTACTGGATTACTTTCAAAGGTTAGCCAATATCCAAATTTGAAGATGCATTATAATAGTACCCTCCTATTATATTTCTGAAGTACCTGTGTGAAATTGGTAGAGGACAAAGGAGAAGAAAGGTACATACCACACTGCACGCTAAAGAATAGCAGTTTTCAAATTTGCAGGGGCTAGAGTACATAACAATCATGGTTCTCCTTGCAGAACACTGTGTGTGCTATATATTTAATTATACCATATTGTCTTTGTTTCCTAGGGCTGCTGTAACAAACGTACCACACACTGGGTGGCTTAAAACAACATACTATTATTGTCTGACTGTTCTGGAGTTTAGAAGTCCAAAATCAAGATCAAGGTTTTGGAATTATGCTTTCCCCCAAGTCTGAAAGGAAGAATGTGTTTCATCCCTCTCTCCTGGCTTCTGGCACTGGTTTACTGGCATTCCATAGCATTCTCTGCCTCAGTCGTCATATGGCATTCTTCCCTCTGCCCTTCTGTGTCCAAGTTTTCTCTTCTTATAAGGATACCAGTCATCCTGGATTAAGGGCCCACTCTACTCCAGTATGACCTCATTTCAACTTTCCTAATTCCATCTGTAATGGCCCTATTTCTGAAAAGGTCACATTCTGAGGTAGTAAGGAGAAGGACTTCAACATACCTAAAGTAAAATTTAGGGTTGATTAGTAACCCCCAGATGACAAAATGAATATTTTCTTCAATTTTTATTAATATTCACTATTGCCACTAATTTATTTACTTTGTCATCTGGTGGATACTAACCAGCCCTAATTTTTACTTTAAATGCATAAAAGAAATTCTTACGCATTGAAAATTTTATCTACTAATTATGTATTTTAATATGCAGATTGGGAAAAGACTTCCATTATTAAAATTTTAGTAGTTAAAATATCTTAGATCAGCTTGAGGGAAACCGGTGTTTTGCAAGAGGATGGTTTGAAAACCACCACCACACAGTTTGAATGTTCTAATACTATTGTGATGCTCTCTTCTATGTACTCTCATTTATAAACGGAATAATACTTGATCTGATCTTTGAATGAGGTATTAGATTTGGATCAGAGCAAGACATAGGATGCATAAGCTGGAGAGTGAGTAAAGTGTAGGAGAAAGAAAGTGTGCAGACAGACCTTAACTAGAACACAGAGAGGAATCAAGTTGGAGACTGATGGGAGAAGATGATGTTTGGAAGCTAGATTTGATAGACAATACAACCCCACTGCATTCTATTAAATTGAACAGTGGCATGACGAGAGTATGTTTGTTGGAAGAAACCTTCACTAAAAGGCTCATAAATCTCTCAACAAGAACATCAGAATTTGAAGTGATACATGATAAGTTCTACTTAGCAATTGGGTGTTGCTAAGATGCTAAATATGACATCATCTCATAAAATCTATTTTATGATTTTTCTCAAAAGCTCTATTTTCAAAATGTTTAAGTTTTGGGTCATTAAGGGGAGTTATTTTGTGTTTCACTTCTGTCAGCACTTGTTAAAAGTCATTTTACAAGCAGATTTATTGACTGACTCACAGCGAAGGAGTGCTCAAACTGTGCGATGTCACTTTAGACAAGAAGGAAGAGAGAACCATGTTCTGTAAGGGTTAGATGGGGAATTCTGAAGAGGTCTCAGGGAACGAGACTGTCCATTCTAGGTTGGTTGTTATTTCTGCGACAGGATTAGGAGCAGTGGATTTATGGTACCTCCTAAAAACAAATGCCCACAGCAATTCCAAAGATATAATTCATGGGGGAACATGTGATGGAGGGTAATTCAGAGTGGAAAGAGACTAGGGTCCTAAGTGAACAGGGACAAAATATCTTAATTTTATAAATATTGCAGAAACATGTGATTATGTAAATGTAGCCTTGGAAGGGGCCTGGGTAAACAGGAGTTCCTGAAGTTTAAGCCTTTGGCAACCATAGTCCTTTGACACCCCTATCTTTTCTCATTTCAAAATAAATTTTTAAAGAGTCACTTACAAATGTAAATTTATTAATGTATTTTCATGCTACTGGGATTAATGTATGAAATTTTCCATAATTAACTGTAAATATTTATACTGTGAATATGGAAACTACACATGAATAGGAAATGAAAAATCTTTAAATCACAAATTTGCAATGAATATTTTATAGCATTGCAATTGAATTTTGCTTATAATTAAGGTAACCATAAACTAATACATCTTTTTTTTTAAATGCTTTTTCCTCCATTTCTGCCCTCTAAAGGGCATAGTTTCCTATGCCCTTTTGAAAACAAGAAAAAAGTGAAACATGCCAGCTTTTGTCAGGGGAGGTTGACTTCAGAAGCAAAATATGTAGGGAAGCCATTCACAGTTGGAGCTGATTTCATAATGAAATTACTGTTTGGCTTTCATATGGAAATTTCAGGAAGAAAATGTTAATAAAAATGTAATTGTTATAATGGCAACTCTAATGATGATAATGTTATGTGTGTGATGTTAGATGAATGATTATCATAATCGGTGACATTTTTTTTTTTTTGGTTCATAAAAAGGTAGATTGAAATTGTAACTTATGGGATCATGATTTATTCACTTTTCCCCAGCTCATTAAATGATTTTGCCATTATTTCTAAACTCTCATATGATAAGACAGTGTACATATTGTACAGAGAACTGGACTCACAGGGTCTTTTGGTCAGATTCATTTCTGCTCCCATTATTCACAGGACTAAAGACTCCCTCTGTGAAATCAGCTATCTGGCATCTTCTTATGGATTCCAAAAGAGGTTTATACATGAACGTGCATAGGAATCTGTGGTAGACGGTTGCATTTGTGGCCCTCAAAGAACTACACCTCTCAGTATGGATGCCCTTAAATGGTCTCCTTCCACATGGACTCTGGGCTTGGCCATGTAACTTGCTTTGTTCAATGGGACATTAGCAAGTGTGACACAAACAAGGCTTGATGAGGGCTTGCACATCCACATTGTCCTCCTGGGAAACTCTGTCTTGGAACCCAGAAGCCATACTGTAAGAACTTTCAGGCAATCCTGCTGGAGAGAGGGGTAATGTGGTGAGGCCCTGGTGGATGATACACCACGTGGAGAGAGGGGAAGAGAACCACGGTGTGCCAGTCATGCTTCCAGTTGAATGGAGTCATATGAGTGACCTGAGCTGACACCATCTGGAAAAGAACCATCTAACTGACCCACAGGAATGTGAAAACTAAAATCATTGTGATTTTTAAACCAATAAATTTTGGTTTTTAAAGCAGCAACAGATAATGGAAACAGGAGTACACAAAGATTTTTTTCTAAATCACCTCAACTATATATGAAAACCTGAAAGAGATTTGAGTGAAGATTATTGATCCTTATTAGTTTGAGTGCCAATAAAAAAGAAATATTTATTCATCGGTTTATGTATATAGTATTATAATTTTAGTAGCTGATATTTATTGACTACTTACTAACAAATTAACCATTATACTTAAACTGTTTATATTTATTAATTTTTAAAGCCTCTACAACAACCCTAAGGGTTAGGTATTATAGTTTTATACATGAGGAAGCTGAAGTTCAAAGACAATAAAGTTTTGCCCAAAGTTACAAAGCATGGAAGAGACATAGGAATTATGAAATGCCATGTGTACAATCAATGAAATGTACACCCTTTAAAAGGCCTATACCTATAAACTATTAGAAGAAAAGATGATAATATAAAATATTAAAACAGTGTAATGTTAGTTAAAAGATTGTGGTGTTTTGAATCAGAATGACACAGATTTAAATAGTGGCTCTGACATCAGCTTTGCGACCTTAAACAAATTACATAAACTTTCTGAGCCTTAGTTTCTTTATCAATATGAGAGATTTTTAAAATACCTCTTCCTTGGTTGTTGAAAGTGTAAACTGTACAGTGGTGTGTTGGAGCCAGCTTGTATCCTACTTCAGCTGATTGTGCTCAGCTCTTCCCAAAATCTGTGCTTTGGGAAATCATGCTGGGAGCTTAAAAGTGACCTTAGGGGGTTGTTTACACCACGAAAATGTTCAAGCCTAATAAACCAAAGCTTGCAGCCGGTAGTCTGACAAAATCAGATTTATTGACTGACTCACAGTGAAGGAATGCATGAACTGGGTGATGTCACTCTGGACAAGAGGGAGGAGAGAGCCATATTTTGTAAGGGTTAGATGGGGAATTCTGAAGAGGTCTCAAGGAATGAGACTGTCCATTCTAAGTTGGTTGTTATTTCAGGGACAGGATTAGGAGAAGGGAGGATTAACCAGGGATCGGGTGCTATCACAAAGAGAAGGAGGTTTAGCAAAGGGTGTCTGGAGTGGCATTGGTAAGAAAGCAGTAATACTCAAAATGGGGGTCATTTTGACATTTTACAGACACATAACCTTGAGAGAAACAGTGTGTCCTGTTAACTTTGCAGCTGGCCTTATGCGCCTGTCTTTCCAGCCTGATAAACATCACACCTGCTTTTTATTTTTCAGCCGGAGTTGGTTTTTATTCTTTCTATCCCAGAAAGTCTTTCAGAAATCAGCAAACCCTACTGATCAGGGCTGCTTTGTCCCTACTCCCGGAGAGCCAGTTATTAAACATTTCCCAGCAGATCGCTGCCTGTTCTCGTACTTCTGTTCTTCAGGTAAGACTCCGCTCCTTTTAGACTCAATGAACATATGTAGAATCTCCTCTCTAGGTATTTCTTAGAATCCTCAGGGAACGCCTATATGTTTTGCAAATCCAGCCTTATGTATCTATCTTTCAATTACTTATCCATTTCAGGGATTCTCTAAGGATGTGTGAAGATTCTTGTCATATCTGCCTGACTAAAAATACTTAACAAAACGTATCTTCTCAGAATACAGGGAATTTTTACTCCAGAAAAAAAAATTCTAGTTTCCACATTGGGTTATAAAAGTTGCTTAAAATCACTAAAAATCTAGATTTTCTAACTGCAACAAGTTGACACAATGAATATGTATGTTAGAATGGGAACAATTAGTTTATGCTCATTTGTTTTTGACCAGAACTTCTCTAGCTGTACGAAGGTAGTACATGTCCACCTGTCTGAGTAATGTTGATGGGAAATGAGCATACATTTACCCACCCAATGCATTTGTTTAAAGATTCGAAGAGCAGATGCCATTGTTGGATAAAATACAAACATCCACAAGAGAAATTTTCAAGAATGAGGTTTCAAAATCCAAAATCATTTTTCACCAAAATCAATATTATGCATTTTGGAAGGAAAACAAGTTGTGTCTATAATGGGTGGAAGTTAAAATAGAGAAGAACTGTGATTCAAAATGGGAAAAGCATAGATTATTGGAATTGAAAGTGATCTTAGAGACAACCTTAAATTTCGGGGGTTATACACCTGTTTGATAATCTGATCAAAGTCATGGATCTTTTTCTTGTAAAAAGGAATATGCCCTTGTGTGTGTATACACTTACTGTCACAGATTTTCAGAGTATTGTTAGACCCCTTGAAGACCATTAATATAATTAATCTAAGCAGAAACTGTGGATCCAGCTTGTCCATTGTCCATTTCATTTATAAAGTTATCAAGCCAAGGAGACGTACTGAAGTAGTGGAGAGCAACTTTTGCCTCAATAGACTGTAGCCACCATGTCTTCTCTGATCCTCGTTTTCTAATTCAACCATCAAGAAACAGCTGAATGACTTGGTTCCAAGGGCTTTAGGGACAAGCAATAGCTTTCAATAGGCAATAGAGTATGGTGGTTAAAAGCACATGGCCTCTCTCTAAGCCAAACTCAGCATATGAATGCATTACCTTCCCCCCAATGTGGGACATGACTCCCGGGGATGAGCCTCCCAGGCAATGAGGGATTAATACCAAGTGCCAACTGGAGAAAAACCTTGAGTAAAAGGGGGAAAAGGTAAAGACAAATGAGTTCATGTGGCTAAGAGACTTCAAAGAGAGTCGGGAGGTC
>JAQZBX010013622.1:0-39589 GCA_029593785.1 Cabassous unicinctus
AAAAAAAAAAAAAAAAAAGACAGCCACATTCATTGGGTACCATGTTAAGATTTCCTAACAAAAAATAAAATTGGGATGGCTCCAGGACCTTTGAATTTAGTGAGAATGAGAAAGCGAGGGGGTGGGAGGTCAATGGAAACCTGTGTGGATGTGTTCATGAGAATGTACAGGTGTGCAGGTAAGTGTAAATGTGGCTTGTTCATGAATCAAAGTCTCTCCCCAACTGTCTATTTCAAGAGACAGCTCTGACTTAGTAGACACTGCCTCTGCCTCTTATCTGCCTAGGTTGTATCTAGCTGCAGGCAATGGATTCAAAGAGAAGGGGTCCATTTCCTCCAGGGAGCTGTTGCTCCTCCGCCCTTGTCCCCATGTACTTACTCCATTATGGCACCTTTAGAACCCAGGAATTATATAACCCCTGTCAGAGCAAAGTCAATAGATTCAGTGTGACCATATCACCATACTCCTACATTAAATACCTAACCTGAATTTAAGCCTTCCATTGTTCTTTTAGCACAGATTATTCATCAATTTTTGTTTGTCTCTAGCACAGTACACCCTGACCTGCTAGTAAGGGCAGCACCAAAATTCAATCTCTAGTCGGTCTGCCTCCAAAGTACATGACTGCTTCTAGAAAATGGCAGTAATGAGTCCATATAAATCAAGTAGACATTTTTTTCCATCTTACTGGGTGCTTGGGTGAACTTCTTAGACTTCTTGACTAATTTTGAATGTTCAATAAGGGTGTTCATGGAACAGCTGAGCTAATGACTCAGCTGAAAATGTGATACAATCCAGAATCTCAGCTTGTACTTGGAGCAACCTAGCACTCCATAAGTTTCCTGAAACGAAATTCCTCAGAGTTCCATCTCCACCAATCTCTGCTCATAGCATTTTAGCCCAACAGAACTGATAAAAAACTTTTTTATGATCAACTGTGTAAACATGGGTTGATCAAATTAGCTCCTAGTCCCCTGGTTTCCCAATAATATTTATGATGGTAGTGATGACTAACAATTCTTAGTAATAGCATTGTTGTCAATTGCTTTAAATGGCTTAAATGACCCGAGGGCATATGAAAAGTATCCTCAGGTAGAACATATACTTTGTGCCTCATTAAATAAGTCATTAAAATTTTTGAAAATTACATATTAGGGGAAGAAAAGTGGTTAAAAGTAAGATGGTTCAGAAGGCTTAAACAGACTTAAAACCAGAAATGAAACTAGAAAAAGAAGGAGAAAATAATTGAAATAGAAGTTATAAATGGAGGAAAATGCATTAGGCGACAGGAAATTAATACAAGGTATAAATTTTCCAAGTGTAAGATTAAGTATTTACAAAATAATATGGAGCAAAATAATGTTTAGAGTAAACGTTATATTCGAAGTAGAAGGTAAGACAAGAGACTGAACCATGATTACTAAGATATAAAAAGTTGGGGGAGATTCCATTTAATCTAAGTTTTTAATTTAAGAATCAATAGAACAAAGCCATGAAGAGAAGAAAAGAAAAAAGAAAAAAAAATGGGTGTACCAATTCACATTTTCACCAGCAGTGGGTGAGAGGATCTGTTCCCGTGAACTCTTACCAACACTGGGTATTGTTTGTGCATGTTTGTGTGCACACATGTGCATGGCATCATTCTGACAGGCAAAAAATGCATGCCATTTCTATATTTTATTGAGTTTTTACACATTTTCCACAATCTGCATAAAGAATTGACCGCTTATGTTTTCTAATCATTTTTGTATTGTGGTGTTCAACATTTTTTCTCTTTGATATGTAGAAATTCTAATAAAGCATTACAAAAGAATTATATATTTATTACATGGACATCTGGAAAGATGTACACCAAATCCTAACAGTCAGGAATTGCTGAGTGTGTTGGGAGGGGCTGGTGGGAGGCAGTGATGGGAGTGGGAGGGATGGGAATGTGGAGTGGTCAGGCTGTATCTCTCTTTTGCTATACTGTATAATACAATGAGTGTGTGTTGCTTTTATAGTTAAAAAAGTATTTCCATCCAAAAAAAGAAAAGGAAAAGAAAAGAAAGTAAGAAAAGGAAATGAGGAGTAAAGTTTAATAACAGTGGTTCTTAATCATTTTGGACTTATGGAATCCTTTGAAAATCTAGTGGTAGTCATGGATCTGCTCTCCAATCAAATCCTATACATATGAATACAGTTATGCATGAAGTTTCAGGGATTCTCTGATCTCCTGGGGCCCAAGAACTACTATTAAGAATCCTGGCCCCACAGGTAGATCTTGGACGATGGTAGGTTTCTGATTACATTCTGTGGAAATCAAATGCAAGTTCAATCCAACAAGTTTTTATGAAACTCAGAAGAGTTGCCAGGCTACTTCCTGTTTTGCCCTGTTTTATGTGGAGGCAGTACAAAGATCAACAGGATATAGTGGCTTCCTAAAGTATCAAAGATCCTTGGGAGAGGCTGACTGTGCAGATAAACAAATGCATTGCAGAAGGTCACATATGCCATAGTGCAGGTAGAAAGAAATAAGAAGAGATGAATGTGCACTAAAGATGTCAGAGAAAAATTTTAAGAGTTGGTAGTATATGAGTTAGATCTTAAGTGAAGTTCAGGTTGCCAGCAAAAGAACATATACTGTTGAAGGCAGATAAATTTTAGTATGTGGGAACAGCATATGCAAATGTAAAGGCAGAAAATATGGGTGTTCCAAGACAAACAAACTACCCAGTGTGGCTGGAATGTAGAGTTCATGAGTTAAAGGAGTCCAATGATGTGGTAGGTCAAGAGCAGGTACTGGCAGGAGGCAGGGGTGCTACAGGTCTTTCACTTCTCATTCTAGACAAAACTGAGTAAAAGGCTACCATTTTACTTTTCCTACTAATCATAACATAAATGTACATAGACAAAAATAGCTCCAAGAAAAGTCTGTTCTATCTAGCCAAAGGATCAGGAAAACTGTAGCACAACAGGACAAAAGCATTTTAGTCTTTTTCTCTGCCTGTTCTTGAGTCAAAAGCCAAGAAAAAGTTTGTGTTACACCACCACCCTATGGGTGCTGCCATATCAAGGTGGTGCCCCTCTCCTGAAGAATCTGTGGTATGAACTCTAACTTCCACACATGCCCTACAGTAAGGAGACTCCCTGGAGGAGTTAGTAGGAGGCAGACTTAGGAATTCTACCCCTCTTCCTCAGTAACAAGGAGGTGCCTCTGCCTCATTAAGCCTGTGGATAGAAATCTGACTTCCAGCCCTCCTGCAGTAAGGAGGCTCCTGTACCTGGAGGAGTCAGAGGACACTATCCTGTCTTCTATATCAACTTTCCTTCTATCTAGCCTGCACTGAAGAGACTGTGAAAGATTCCTATCATCTAGGTAACAAATAAGTGAGGTAGACTAGAATAGCATTGTAGAGATATCATAACTACAATCACATTTGAACCACAGCCCACAAAAGTGTGCAGGAGATTACCTGCAAAATATAATATTTATATAACATCCAGAGTCTTATAATATACAAAATGATCAGAAGTCAGTTGAAAATTATTCATCTTCCTAAAAGCCAGGAAAATCTAGACGTTGAAAGAGGAAATTAACAGAAATCAACACTGAGATGACACAGATGTTGGAATTATTGGATAAATATTTTAAAACATCTATCATAAACATGTATCATTAAGCAATAGTGAACACACTTGAAACAAAAGGAAACACTAGAAAAATCTCCTCAAAGAAATAAAGAACATAGATAAACAAGTAGAAATTTCAGAACTGAAAAAGATAATTGAAATAAAATCTCAGTGGATGAGTACAATAGCATAGTGGTAATGACAGGGGAAGCAGTAGACCCGAAGATAGATGAATAGAAAGTATCAAACCTGAACTACACAGAGAAAAGAGATTGGCCTATAGTGCAATAACAGAAGATTGCACTAATGCCATCAAAGGCCAAGAGTCCCACGAGAGGGAAAATAATGTTGGGTGGAAAGTACATGAAGAAATAATGATTGAAAATTTCCAAAATTTGACCAAAGAACAAACAAACAACCTGTGGATTCAAGAAACTGAGTAGACCCAAAGGAAGATAAATACAAAGAAATTCACCCCAAATAGTATAAACACAAAGAAATCCTGACCAATACACATTACAATCAAACTTCTCAAAACTAAAGACATTATCTTTTGAAATCTTGAAATCATTTCAAAATTTCAAAAATCTTGAAAGCAGTTAGAAAAAAAATCTTGAAATCAGTCACCATTACTTATGGTGAACAACAAATCAAATGACACAAGATTTCTCATCAGAAACCATGAAGGCCAGTAGAAAGAAACAAAACACTTTTAAGTTTTGAAAGAAAGTAGTTGTCAACCCAGAATTCTATATCCAGTGAAAATATATTTCTGAAATAAAGGTGAAATAAAGACATTCTCAGATGAAGGAAAGTTAAAGGAACTTTTTGCCAGAAGACTTGCTCTAAAAGAATAACAAAGAAAGTCATTCATACAGGAAGGAAATGATAATGGGGCACATGGAGCCTAAAAAATGAAGAAATAGCAAAAGAAAGGGTAAATAAATTGGTATATACAATAGACTATTTTCCTCTTGCCTTTGAATGTCATTTTTGACAGTTAAAAACAAAAGTTACAATATTGTCTAATGTGTTTATCAGTATATTAGGGGTATTATTTAAGACACATTATAAAGGAGAAATTGTGAAGGAAACTACATTTTATGTTATGTATACTCAACTTTAAGGGGTAAAATGTTGATACTAGTAGACTGCAATAAGCTATGAATACATATTGTAATATCTTGAGTGATCACTGAAAAATAAAAACTATTCAAAGACATATACTCTGGGGAAGCAGCTGTGGCTCAATTGGTTGGGTTCCCTTTTACCATATGGGAGGCCCCGGGTTCGATTCCCTGGGGCCTCCTGGTGAAGGCAAGCTGGCCCGCGCCGCATGGTGAGATGGTGCAGCAAGATGATGCAACAAAGGAGACAAGCAGACACAGAAAAAAATGCACAGCAAATGGACACAGCGAGCACAAGCAGCAAGGCGGGGGGTGGTAAATAAATAAAAATAAACCTTTAAAAAAAAAAAAAAGACAATTACTCTAAGACGCCACAGATAAATCAAAATGGAAACTCTTAAAAAAGCATCTAAGTAACTCACAGGAAGACAGGAAAAGAGAAACAGAGGGAACAGCAGTAAAAGAGAAAACAAATAATAAAATAATAAAATGGCTGATTAAATCCTAATATTTCAATAATTATATTAAATATCAATGGCCAAAATACACTAATTAAAAGAAATTGGCAGATTGAATTCTAAAAATGAACTAACTGTATGCTTTCTATAAGAAATCCATTCCAAATATAATGATTTAAATAGGTTTAAAGTAAAAGAATGGATAAAATATATCATGCAAACGCTAATCAAAAGAAAACCCGAGTGGCTATATTAATAGCAGATAAAGTAGAGTTCAGAGCCAAGAAAATCTTCAGGGACAAAGAGAGACATTACATAATGAAAAAAGGGTCAATAACCAAAAGGATAACAACCTTTATGCATATGCATCAAACAACAAAGCTGCCACATACATGATGGAAAACCTGCTAGAATTGAATAGAGAAATAGATAAATCCATAATTATGGTTGGAGATTTCAACACATCTTTCTAAGTAATTGATAGAACCAATTGACAAAAAGTCAGCAAAGGATATAGAAGAGCCAAACAACACCATTTACCAACAGGATCTAATTGACATTTGTAGAATACTTCACCCACCAACAGCAGAATACACTTTTTTTTTTCAAGCACACATGGGACCTCCATCAAGATATACCATATCTTGGGCCATAAAAATAAACCTTAATAAATTTAAAAGAACTGAAATCATACAAAGTACTTTTTTCTGAAGACAATGGAATCAAACTGGAAATCATTGACAGAAAGATAACGGGAAAATCTCCAAACACTTGAAAATTAAACAACATACTTCTAAAGCAAGGGCATGATTATAGAGGCCTACCTTTAAAATTCTGGGCTTGTTCTGACACCTTGCATTGCCAATTGGGTACTTCTCCCTGAAAGTGATAAATCTTGTCCATTTGTACTTGAGTAATATAAATCCGTGTTTAAACTAGGCTGGGTATTCGTAGGGAAAGTGTACTAATATTTGTTAAGCCCCCCCAAAAGCAATGGTAATGATGCCCATTAACTGTTTTATTTAATCTTTATAACCACATACCATAGTGTTGACTCTCAGTCACACACCTGTTCTGAACTACGGGGATACCAGCTGAGGATTCTTGAGAAAGTGTTGTGCATTGGAGAGAACATTAAAGAATTCAGAGTGGCCAGATTTGGGGAGCCTTGAAAGGAGATGAGAATAAAGAAGTGGGAATAGATTAGGTCAAGAAGGGTTTCAAGTGACTCTGTAAGGAGTCCGACTTATGAGAATCTATGTGAGGCACTGAAAACCTTTATGCAGGGGAATTACAGATTTAGATTATAACTTTTGTGAGAGCATTGAAGGAGGAAGAGGCTGAAGGTGAGCTCAGTATTATGGGGTTGGCAGTAATCCACTCCAAAAGTGGTAAGGACTTAGGCAATATCATCACCATTTTACACATGGGAAATGGAACCTCCAAAAAGGAAAATACAGCATATTTTCAAGATGTTTTTCAAACTAGTAATGTTATAGGTGACAAAGCAATCATACTATAAATAATATAGTACATAGTGTTTAACAAAATAACATAATAAATGAGTAAAGGAGAGTAACATGCCTAGGACACTTAAACAGTAACCATTTAATGATATTTCACCCATATAAAAGGCCAGGTAGAATAATTCCATTGAGGTGAGGAAAATGAGTCTCAAAGTGGGATTTACCCAAGTTCCCATGTTTAGCTGCAGAGCCACCCACACCCTTCCCCCACGGCCCCTGGGTATCCATTGTCCTGCAGGTTTAGGCCAGGGCACTCCAGAGCACCTAGGACCCCTCCTACCTCCTGAAGCTTCAGGTGAGACTGCTCAAAGCCCAGCTGGTAGAAGCTGCCTATGAAGGGCAGGCCCGGGGGCCCAGGAGGGTAGTTCTTTGGGTGCCGCCTTTTGAGGAAATCAGCAATGAACAGAAAGGCGACGGCACCCAGGAGGAGAGTGCGGAGATGGAACCCTGCCCAAACGGCGGCCGCCAGGGAGGCTAACGCGGCTAGCAAGACTCGGATGTCCATCAGCTCCTCTGTGGTCAGAGCAGGTTTGCCTCCTCCAGTCTCCGCCGCTGGGTTCACAGGCCAGCCCCTCCCCTCCCCACTTCCCCTCTGCCCCACCTCTCTCACTGCAGCACTTCCTACAACGTCCCGCCCCTCCCGCCTCGCCGAACCCGCTCCCCCGGTGTCCCGCCCCCTGAACGCTCCGCCCCTCTCGGCAGTTTCCCTGTCAGAGGAAGGCACCGGACTCAGCAGCGCAGGCACCAGTAGCTGGATTCCTGGGAGAACCCGCACCAAATCCCGAGAAATTGTCTTGGAAAAGGCCAGGCTAGAAGCGTTTTTCTTTTCTCCGTTGAAAGTCTATCTTTCTCAGAAACAGTGCTCTTGGGTTTATGGTTTTAATGCAACTCAGAGAGCGCAGCAGACAGGTTCCTTCTTCTCAGTCATCTCCTCACACAGTTATTAGAAATGTGCCTGGTAAACAGTACGATAGCAGCAACTGACATTCTTGGGTTCTTACAATACTCTGCCGGCGAATTAGTATCTTTAAATAAATTATTTCATTTTCACACAATTGTGCAGAAGATGGTCTTGTTAACCCTGTATTGCAGTTGAGGAAACCGAGAAATAGTTTAGGATTAAATAAGTCGTGGGGGAAAAAAAAAATCTTTCAGACTGTAAACCTCACAGGGATTGTAGCCAGATTAACCAAGGTTTTGTATTTAAAAAGCATCCCGAAGATTAAAAAGCAAAACTTATAGGACTGAGCCTAATCCAGAATGTTGTTGAAGGAATGCATCTTAGATCTTGTTTTGCCTTTTGAGGCTCTCCCTTGAATTCCCAAAACAGTGTTAGGCCTCCAATTTCCAACTTTTCCTGCCATCCTGTGCCCACCTGTGTCTCACTATTTGTGAGATAATCAAAACATGCAGAATAGTTCTGGAAAAGTATAGCAAATACTCATGTACTCAATATCCAAAAACAAATTCTCCTTAAAATCTTTTATTAAAAAGAAAATATACAATAAAACAGAATTGAAGTCTCTTCTCTAACTTTCTAAAGTCCAGAAGGAGATACTAGCCAGAGCTTAGTTTGTATTCTTCCAGTATGTATTTTCATTTTACTAGAGTTGTTATACATCCCTACAGTTTTTCTAATATTCTTATAAATGTTATTTTTTAAAGAGTGATTCTACAACCTGCTTTTCTTTTTTCACTGTTATGTGTTTGAGATCTATCCAGGTTGATACATGTGGCTCTAATTCGTTCATTTTAACAGCTATGTAGTCCTCTATCACTGCAACACTATTTATTTACCTATTCCCATATTAATGGACATTTAGAATTGTTATCTCCCTCCTCCCCATTTTGTTTGCAATAGAGCAGGGCTACAGGGGAAACATGGCAGTGAGGAGCTGTGCTGATCCTCCTCCCAGCAAAAAACCATTACTAGTGAAAATTATTTTTTAAAAATCCTACCATTTTAAGTATCTGCTAATTGTCCTACAGGCATACAACAAATGAAGAAACATTTATTCAAGTAAATCTACCAAATCTCAATAATAACAGCAAGAGCATGTTGCATTTGCTTGATAACATAATACCTCTTTCAACCCCTAACTCAGTGTGATGGAAGCTGAATGCTGGGTGAGCATAGCCAAGACCTGGGGTTCCCTCACTCTACAACTCCCAGCTGGGGGCTACTGAATCTCTGAAGGAAGGAAAGACTAAAACAGCATTTCACACCAGCACCCAACCACCACCACCACCACCAACTCCATGCTGCACTGACTCTATTCTAGGCAAGAGTGGCTGAGAATTTCAGGGATCACTTATCCACCCAGCTCCCCTAGTAGGGTGAAAGTGTTACCTCAGGCCTACAGGCTGAGACTACTGGGGCACCAGTTACTTCCATTTCACTCTTAAGACAGAGGTCCTACATCAGGAGCAGCAAGCCATAAAGACCAGAAGCTACCACCCCTGCCCAAGGCCAGCTCATAAAGCAAGAGTGCCTATCCAAGAGAAGTGGACCATTGTCCTCACCCTCATCTCAAAGAAAAGAGAGATCTGAAGCTCTCCCCAAGGGAAATGACTTTAATTAGAACAGAGTGTGGGGAAGTTTAGGCCTAAAGGAGCACTTGCAAACAATGGAGATTTTGGTGGTAAGCAATTAAAAGGAGACTAGTAGCTCCTTGAGAGCCATAATCTATACCTTAGATTATCAGATTATCTAGAAGTTTACCAGAGACAACCAAGAAGAGAGACAGCTAAGAAGCTTCTCCTGGATTTGGAACAAAACTACCTCCAACACTATACAATGGTGGGACAAGCATAGGAAAGGCATTTCCATTCGAGAAGGGAAAAATTGAATGGAAGAGAGGGTTCATTGTTCCCAAACAAGTCCAAAACCAGCAAGGTGAACTCCACAGGATTCATAGCTTTTTCTTTCTCCCACCTTTATCCTATACCCTTAATGTCCACTCCCACACATATTCCCCTGATTTCTCTCTGTATAAAGTGGGAAAATTCATGTGGTTCTTTTCAGTGTAGCATTCCACTTCATGGCTTATACTTTATACCTTACCTTTCAGCGCCTGCTGGGACTTCACTGTAGTTATCATCTGCATGCAAAGAAGGGTGGTGGATGGGTACTGAGAGGAATTAGTAGTGTCCTGCAAGTTAACCATCGCAGTGAATTCCATACAGGTTTGGCTGTTGAAACAGGGTTAATTTCTTCAGACAGGAGTGGAAAGGCTGCTTCCTAATGGGAGGCAGTGCACTGCTTCCACCTCAGGAGCCCGCGAGGGAGGTAGGCGGAAGAAAAATTTAGGCAGAGAGGGAAGTTTGCTCATACCGGCACAGCCACAGTCTGCTTCAGACAAACAGGGAAGCAAGCATGGCCGATCTTTATTTGCAGGGTTATTCATATACTGCTGTTATCACTCAAATGTTACACAGAAGGAACACAAAATGCAACTCCTCAGAATCATTTCTGCTGTGCCCAGAGATTATATGTGCTGGGCCAAGGCTAATAGCTGATTCAACAGCTGAGCCGCTGTCTGGGTCTTTAACCCTTACAGTGTCTTTAACCCTCACAGGCTACTGCCCAAGTCTTAACCCTTACACTCCACCCCTGAGGGCAGCAGTTTTAGCAGCTGTGGGGGTACATTGCAACCAAACACTATAGCAGCAATATAGACAGCAGCAGCCTAGGGGTATGCATCCTAAACTTATTAGGGTTCCCCCAAGAGCCCATTTCCAAGTACCTAGGGACTTCCACCAGTCTTGTACAGAGTCTACCTGTGATTTCTGGATATTTTGTATTTCATGGCTCATTTCTTGCAGGGCTCCTTGAATGGATTTTTTATTATCAGGAATATATACACAACATTCAGTATGTACAACTGCACATGTGCCCCCTCGTGCTGTAGTAAGTAAATCTAGGGCCATGCAGTTGTAACACAACATGGCAGATTTGATCAGTTTCTTCTGTTAACTGGGCAATTGCATATTCTGAAGCATTCAGGGCTTGGGCAATGTGATGTGCTAAGGCTTCTACATCTAATTCAACTTTGATGGCCACCCCCCAGAAAGGAGAATAGCTAATGGGTAAAACCACCAGGGTTTCTGTTTGGTCCTGTGCCATCTATGATAAACTGTGTCCCAATTTTGGGGTTTCTGATCTAGAGTGGAAACAATGCGACCTGGAATGAAGGGGTGTCCCCAAGTACAACGCCCACTCTAATTGGCTGGGAGGTATGGCCACCCATGGGGCCCACAGACCCACAGGTACCCAGCCGGCAACCTGTTGGTGGATTTGGTTCCGATGTGTGGCTGGCCATTCTATCAGCGGGAACCGCCTACCACTACCTGGGTAGTGTTGCACAAATTCGGAAGTACCTCCCCCGCTAGTCTTTTGGGATCCCCCTTTTGTTCTATACACTTTGGGGCAATGCTCCACAGTTCACCATGTTCAGCAGGGAGTCAGCCCCATCCATTATCCATGGCATAGCTAAACCACGGAGGACGCAGATTCATGTCCCAGTGGAGAAGTTTCTCAACATGCCACCAAACTGTTTCCCATTCTGCTGTCATTCGATCAGCTGTCTCCAACCATGCCCAATTGTCCTGTGTTGTGGGGGTGATACTCCAGGCCAAACCATCAGCCAAACTGGCCAGCAGTTCAGTGCACACTCAGCATCAGGACACATTGTACACTTGAGCATAGGTATGGGCCCAAGCTAGCAAGCTGTTTGCAGAACTCCTAGGGGTGGTAAGATAAATATGTAAGTGTAACTAGGAGAGGTAGATCATGCCCATCTAACAGGACATATCCCAGCTGGTCATCCTTAGACAGCAAAGTGCCACTTTGCGGTGTGTGCCCAGGGCGTGTATACCATACCCTCGGGCTTTCCAGCACAGCCGGTGAGACACTCTCTTCAACCTGTAACAGAATGGGGGAACTCATGATGGACCATGATGTCAGAATGAACATACCTTTCAGTATGGTGGCTGCGGTGGCAGGTGCGGCCACCATAAACCTCAGTAGCCATACATCAGTAATCCAAGGGGTCACAGTTAATTGACACTGTGCCCTATCTCTCCAGGGTGCCACCAGAGCCACCCATTGAACACGGGGAGCCTTTAAAGTCCAGGGCCATGACACAGAGACCACAGAGACTGTTTCTCCTCTGTGAATTACAGAGGGCGCTGGCAGCAGTACTCGCCCTCATAGTGACCTGTAATTGAATAGGGGCACCTGCACGCTGCAACATGACTTCTATTGGTGCCACTCCTCCTTGTTGGGGTCGTTCATTTAAACGTTGTACTACTAACCAAAGGCAATCATGCCACCCCTGCAAGGTTGGAGTTCCTTGGGCTGTTGCCTGCAAGCCCGTTTTAAGAAGGCCATTATAACGTTCAATCATGCCAGCTGCTAAAGGACTGTAGGGCACATGATATACCCATTGTATGCCCTGTTGGAGGGCCCATTGCTGCACTATTTGCCCATTGAAATGGGACCCTCTGTTACTTTCTATAGTCAATGGCCGGCCATACATGGCACATAGGTGTTGTAATGCTCGCACAGATACAGCTTGGGTTGCCTGGGGGCAGGATACACATAGAGAAGAACTGTAGCTGTGTCAATGGCCATAAGAGCATATTGGCACTGCCAACTCAAAGGTAATGGCCCAATAAAATCTATCTACCATCTCGTAAGTGGGACACGGCCTCGCTCAATTTGACCCATAATCCTGGGCTGTGGTTTTCAATATAACATCGAACATTGGGGCCACGCACAGCACACTGCCCAAGCGGCCTCTACGTTCACAGCCAATCCCCAAAGGCTTGCAGCCTTCATCATCGTGGGGACTCCAGCATGTAGGAGTTTTCGGTGCAGCCACATGACTGTGTCCTGAGCACTATTTACCCTCAGGGTAAGCTTAGTCAACTGATTCACTTCATCCTTACCTGGATGCAAAAGGGGGCAGTGAGCAGTTACATAGTACACGGTCACTTCTTTGGACAACCTCCATCCCCAAAGGTCTTCCCACATGAATTACAGAGGGCGCTGGCAGGAGTCCTTGCCCTCGACCAATCCATGTGCTTCCATTCCGGCAGCCACAGGGTAAGACCTTTAAATACTGCACAACTGTTGGTATATACTACTAAGGCGATGGCTTCACGGCCCACTATGAGGCACATGGCCCTCAATTCAGCCCATTGGCTGCTTTGACCAAACCCTAATTCATACCAAAACACGCTGTACATTCTGTGGGGACCAGTGGATTGCTAGGTCCACATAAGGCCTCCAGTCTTTCCGAGGGTCTCCCTCTCAGATGCTATAGCCGTTTGGGAATTTGGTGTAATTATGAATTTCAAAAATATAATTGGATCATGCTTGTAAACTGATCTGTTAATCTGGGCATGATTAAGTTATGATTAGGGCGTTGACTGGGCCACGTCAGTAGGGCATTGAGCCCCACCCCTTGGTGGGTGGGGAATCAAATATAAAGGGTATGGCAAGAACAGAGTTGAAGCAGTTTTGAGAAGCAGTTTTGATATTGGAGAGAAGGCCCCAGGAGAAAAGAAGCGAGCCGTTCGCCTGATCGTCTACAGTTGACCTTTGGAGGAAACAGGAGCTAAGCTGGAGAGAAACACAGCCCCAGGAAGAGAGGAACCCAAGAAGCTTGAATGCTGGCAAACATCGGCAGCTGTCTTGCTCCAAAACGTGGCAATGGACTTTGGTGAGAGAAGAAACTTACGCTTTCTGGCCTGGTAACTGTGGACTTCTACCCCAAATAAATACCCTTTATAAAGACCAACCCATTTTTGGTATTTCACGTTAGCACCCCTTTGGCTAACTAATACAGATGCCATGGCCTGCTTCCTATGTAAAGGTAAGCACCTGCTCTGTGGAGTGCCTGGGGTCTTCTAGCAGGTAGTCACTGAGTTGCACAGTTTCCCTGACCCGCTGTGGTTTCTGGGCTCTCCTTGCTCGCCGCTGAGCAGGCTCTAGCTGTCTCCAAAGGTCTAACAAGACCAAGTTCAGTTGCCCATCTATTTTAGTTGTGTTTACCCTGGTGGCTACCAAATCATTCCACATTGGCTTCTGTGTGACCTTCACAGGACTTCTTTTATAGTCCTGGCCTGTGGACTTAGCTGTTTTTACAAGACAGGGTGCATCTCTCCTTGTTGCCACTGGATGGACCTTGGTCCGTTGGCTCTCCACCTCACCGAGACTAGCCATCATGGCTGTCACTTCGTGGATTGGGTGCCCCACATACAGGGTCAAGATAGCCATCAGGGACCCAAACAAGGGAGCAGCAGCATGTTGCACGAGCAGGTCCCTCATCTGACTTGTGAACCTCTCGGCATCGGGTCCCTGGTTATTAGGGTCAAAGACAACACTGTGCATGCCCATTTCCCAGACTACTTGTACCAGGTAAGCATATGTAGTCCACTGGCTCACTGAGTCTGGCAACTCCCCTGCATCATTCCAGACCATACAAATGGCTGTCTGGAGCCACTCCATCAATGTGTGACTGGGGTTTCCCCTAGCACACTGTCGCGTATTTAAGAGACGCTGGCACAGCAGAGGATGGCCAGTAAGCAATGCTAACTTCTCTATCTCAGTCCTGGAGCACACAATGCCATCCATGCCCATGTCCCACAGGTGCAGCAACCATGCAGCTATGGGCTTTCCTGGCTTCTGCTGAAATTACCACCCTAATTCCACCAGTGAGTGGCAGTCCATTGAGCACCCATAGTGTGCTGCACCACGTGCGGTTGCCCAATGGGGTGTCCCCCTTGCCCCATGTTCTGATCATGGCTCACCTTTTGCATCACGACCAGACAAACTTGTCAGATGGGTCTCCTTCTTCCTCATCCAAACTACTACCAACCAACATGGCTTGGCACTCCAGCCACATATGTGACTGCTGCAGTTGCTCATGCAACTGGTGAATTTCCCTCTTCTGTTTCAACATTTCTTTGGTGGTATCTCATAACAAAAACAGGAACACCCATCCCACCCATGCAGCAGCAGCAGGGGGCTTCATTTCCCCTATTGCTGACTCGGCCTGCTGCAGGACGCCTAGCAGCGCTGCAGGGTCATTGGTGGGTGTCACATCTGGACACATACACCACCGAGATAACCACTCAGCTACACCAGCCCACACACATGTCAGGGACCACCCAAGGTCCATCCTCCCTTCCTCCTCAGCCAGTGGTGCAGTGGGAGAACACATCAAATCCTCCTGGCTATGCCATTTGTGCCCTGCGTCCACCTCGGGAGCCCTCAAGTGAGGTAGGCAGAAGAAAAACTTGGGCGGAGGGGGAAGTTTTCTCATACTGGCACAGCCGCAGTCTGCTTCAGACAAACAAGCAAGTAAGCATGGCTGTTCTTTATTTGCAGGGTTATTCATACACTACTGTTATCACTCAAATGTTATACAGAAGGAACACAAAATGCAGCTCCTCAGAATCATTTCTGCTATGCCCAGAGATTATATGTGCTGGGCCAAGGCAAATAGCTGACTCAACAGTTGGGCTGCTGTCTGGGTCTTTAACCCTTACAGTGTCTTTAACCCTCACAGGCCACTGCCCGAGTCTTAACCCTTACAGAGGCCATTAAAGGTTTATCCATCAAAGACAATTCAGTGGAATTTAGGGATTTAATTTTCTCTTCCCTCATCATGATCTGCTCATATGCCTCATTCCAATTTTTTAATCTTTTTAAAAATTAATTTTTGTTTACAAATACCCTACAACAACCAAGCAAACATTCCCACTTCCTCTTTCCCCCATCACCTTGTAACCTCTAATCTCCTTTGTATCTCTGTGAATTTGCTATTTTAGACATATCTTATAAGTGACTTCATACAGTATTTGTCCTTCTATGCCTTGCTTGTTTCACTGAGCATAAAGATTTAAGATTCTTCCATGTTGAGCATGTCTCAGAACTTCATTCTTTCTTATGGCCAAATAATATTTCATTGTATATATGTACTACATTTTTTTATCCATTCATTTGCTGATGAACACTTGGATTGTTTCTACCTTTTGGCTATTGTGAATAATGTTGTTATAAACATTTGTGTACAAGAAACTATATTAGACCCACTTTTCACATTCTTTGGGTATTTACCTAGAAGTAGAATTGCCTGGTCTATATTTAACTTTTTGTGGAACCCCATATTACTTTCTACAATGTCTGAACCATTTTAAATTCCCATTAGCAATGCACTAGACTTCCAATATTTCTGCATCCTCTCCAACACTTGTTATTTTCCATTATTTAAGATAATATTTATCCTTGTGGGTGTGAAGTGGTATCTCACTATGGTTTTTATTTGCATTTCCCTAATGGCTAATAATGTCAAACATCTTTTCATATGTTTATTGGCCATTTGTGTATCTTCTTTGGACATGCACCTATTCAAGTCCTTTATCCATTTTTTAATTGGGTTCATTTTTTGTTGTTTCATTGCAAAAGTTCTTCATATATTCTAGATATTAAGCCCTTATCTAATATATGGCTTGCAGCCATCTTTTTCCCAGACAGTAGGCTGTCTTTCTACTCCCTTAATAGTGTCCTTTGATGCACAAGAGTTTTACATTTTTTGAAGTCAAATTTACCTATCGTTTCTTTTGTTACTTGTTATTTTTATGTCATATCTAAGAATACATTGCCAAATCCTAGGTCATGAAATTTGCCACTATTTTATCTTCTAATCATTTGATAGTTTAGCTCTTATATTTAGGTCTTTGATCCAATGAGTTTATTTTTTATATTGTGTGAGGTAGGGGTCAAAATTCATTCTTTTGCATATGGATGTCCAGTTGTCTAGCATTATTAGTTGAAGAGATTATTTTCTACCCACTGAATCGTCCTGACACCCTGGCTGAAAATCAATTGGCCATAAAAGCATAAATGTATGTCTGGGCTCTCAATTCTATTCTTGGTCTATCTGTCTATCTTTATGCCAGTACCACACTGTTTTGACTACTTTAGCTTGGTAGTACAATTTGAAATCAGAAAGTGTGAGTATCCCAACTTTTTTTTTCTTTTTCAAAATTGTTTGGCAATTTTGGGCCTCTTGTTATTGTATTTAAATTTGAAAATCAGCTTTTCCATGTCTGCAAAAATGGCTGCTGGAATTTTGACAGGGATTTCACTGACTCTGTAGATGATTTCGATTGTATTGATCTTTAAGTATGTTGTCTCCTAACCCATGAACACAGGATATCTTGTCATTTATTTAGGCCTTCTTTAAAATTTTTCAGCAATATTTTATAGATTTCAGTGTGAAAGTCTTTTATAAACTTGGTTAAATTTATTCCTCGATGCTTGATTCTTTTAGATGCTATTGTAAATGGAATTGTTTTCTCAATTTCCTCTTCAGATATTTTGTTGGTAGTGTAAGGAAAAATACCTGATTTTTGTGTATTGATCTTATATCCTTCCACTTTGCTGAAATCATTTATTAGTTCTAGTAATTTGCTTTTGATTCCTTTGGATTTTCTATATATAAATCATATCATCTGCAATTATAGTTTTACCTCTTCCTTTACAATTTGAAGATATTTTCTTTTTCTTGCCTAATTGCTCTGGCTAGAATTTATAATACAATATTAAATAGCAATGATGAAAGTGGGCATCCTTGCATTGTTCCTGATCTTAGGAACTGTTGAGAAAGTTCCCTTCTTTTCCTAGTTTTTTCTGAGTGATTTTAATAATAGAGTGTTGGGTTTTGTGAAATACTTTTTCAGCAGCTATTGAGATAATTATATGGTTTTGTTCCTTTATTCTGTTTATGTGGTATGTCATATTGATTGATATTCATATGTTGAAAACTTTGGCATTGATTTAAAAATTTTTTTCTTTTTCTTATTTTTTATTTTTCTGTTTATCTTTACTGTTTTGCATTGTTTTTAATATGCTGTTGGATTCCTTTTGTCAGGATTTTGTTAGTGATTGTTGCATCTATATTTATAAAGGAGATTGGTCTGTAATTTTCTTGTGATATCTTTATCAATTTTTGATATTTGGCTATTGCTGGCCATATAGAATGAATTAGGAAATATTCCCTCCTCTTGAAGACTTTGGAAGATTTTGATAAGTATTTGTGTTAATATTTTAAATGTTTGGTAGAATTCATCAGTGAAGCCATCTTGTCCTGGACTTTTATTTGGTGGAAGGTTTTGTTTTTTTATTGATTTTCATTACTTACTATTGGTTTTTTGAGGGCTTCTATTTATTCTTGAGTCAATATATGTAATTTGTGAATTTCTAAATATTTTTCCATATTAAGTTAAGTTAAATATTTTTCCATTTTAAGTTAAGTTTCTAAGTTATCTCATTTTTTGGTGTACAGTTTTTTTCATAGTATTCTCATTATTTTTCTTACTGCTTTAAGATCATTAATGATATGGATTTTATTTCTGATTTTATTTGTTTGTATCATTTCTCTGTTTTTCTTTACAGTTTAGCTATTTGTTGTTTTCAATGATTTTTTTAGCACAAAATTTTTGTTCTGTTGATTCTCTCAATTGTTTTTCTATTTTGTTTATCTCCACTCTAGTCTTAATTATTTCTTTCTTTCTGCTAACTTTGGGTTTACTTTGCTCTTCTTTTTCTAGTTCCTCAATATGTGAAGTTGTTATTAATTTGAGTTATTTTTTCTTTTTTAATACTGAGATTCATAGCTATACATTTCACTCTGAACATTGCCTTTGCTGCCTCCCATACATTTTGATATGTTACGTGTCTTTGTTTTCACTCATCTCTAAGTATTTTGCAATTTCCCTTGTATTTCTTCTTTAATACTTTGGTTATTTAAGAGTGTGCTGTTTAATTTCCACAAACTTGTGAATTTTCAAGTTTTCATCTTTTATTGGTTTCTAGCTTCATCCCATTTTGATTGGAGAAGTTACTTCATATTGTTTCAACACTTTAACATTTACTGAAACTTTTCTTATGCCCTAAAATATGGAAAATGACCCATGTGTACTATTTAATAATATGTATTTTGCTGCTGTTGAGTGAACTGTTCTATATAGGACTACTAGATCTAGTAGGTTTATAATATTGTTCAGGTCTTCTATTTTATTGTTGATCTTCTGTCTTGATATTTTGTCCTATATTGAAAGCAGTGTATTGTAATCTCCAGCTATTACTGTATAATTTGTTTTTCTCACTTCAATTCTGTCAATGTTTGCATCATATATTTTGGGACCCAATCATTGGTGCATACATGACTAAATTTTTGTAGATTCTTGTTGAATCGACCATTTTATCAATATATAATGTCCCTCTATGTCTCTTATGCTTGATTCTTACTTACAGTCTATTTGTCGAAATAGTATAGACACAGTGGCTGGTTTTTTTATTTATTTTATTTTATTTTTTAATATTTTCATGTGATATTTTCCCCTCAGAATAACTTTTAAATAGCAAATAGTTGGGTCATGTTTCTTTATCCCTTGTGCCAATTTTTGCCTTTTATTGGAGATGGTAGTCCATTTACATTTGGTGTAATTAATGATAATGTCAGCCTTACTTTTACCATTTTGTTGATTGTCTTTTCTACATCTTAGTCCTTTTTCACTCCTTTTTCTCCTTTACTGTTTTTTCAGATGATCTTTATAATAAGCAATTTTGAATCACATCTCTATTGCTTTTTTCTCCTTATTAGAGAAGTTATGGGTTTACAGAGCAATCATGAATAAAATACAAGATTCCCTTGCACAACAGCACCACAAACACTTTACATTGGTAGGGAACATTAGTTACACTTGATAACACATTTTTAAAATGTTTTATAAAAATGTATAATAGTACTTTTTAATAATTGTACTATTAATTTAAAAACATGGTTTAAGTTAGGATTCACTGTTTATGTAGTTTAGTTACATTAAAAAAAACAGTTATTTTTATTATGATACATAAAATCTAACATTTTCCCTTTTAATTGTATTCAGATACATATTTCAGTGCTGTTAATTGCATTCACAAGTTGTGCTACCCTCACCACCATCCATTATCAAAACTTTTCCATCATTCCCAATAGGAACCCTGTATATTTTAAGCCTTAACTTCCCATTCATTATCCCCACCCTGTTCCCTGGTAACCCATATTCTAGATTCTGACTGTTTAAGTTTGCTTATTCTAATTGTTTCAAATCAATGAGATCATACAATGTTTGTCCTTTTGTGTCTTCTTTATTTTACTCCATATAATTTCTTCAAGGTCCATACAGGCTTTTTACTTATAAAGTATGTTTATTGATCCATGTTTGTCCACATTCCTGATGTGCACATACATGTAAAAATATTAAGATAAGAGCAAAGACACATCATTTCTTACTTGATATGTTTCAGCTTACATATAAAATTACTTTCTGACCTAGCCAAGTGTTTCTGTTTAAGCTACATAAAAGTCCAGGACTTGGCCAACCTATTAGATTTTTCTGCAACAACTTTTGTTGCTTCCATTTATACAAATACTAATTGATTTTGTTGACTCTCATTTCATATTCTTATAAAATTATTCATTTAATATTCCCAGGTCATTTCACAATCCTACATTACTTTAATACATATTTTCAATCATAAGGCTTTTTCAAAATTCTGGAATTTTTACTGAATTGGGTACCTATAAATTGTATTATTTTTCAGTCTGAATTTTCTGATGTGAAATCCAGCTGCAGATTTGTCTCTTTTACCTTCAGGATGCTTGTCTCTTCAGTGGTAGAATGTTAATGCTACTAGGAATTGAGTATTCACTGAAGACCTTCTTTCATTTTTGATCCTGAGAGTGTTTTATATAATGTGAATTCCTACATGTCCTATAAATGTTGCCATATGAATAATTAACTGCTCATGATTTTTACTGAATAACTTTTCCAGCATGAATTATCTGACATTCCACTTAGGGGTTTTGTCCTACTAATAAACACTTGTCATGATTATTTCTTTTTTAAGTGCTTATTTCTACACTGAATTTTCTTTTGCACAACAAGGTTGGTGCTTAGCTAAATGGTTTTCTGCACTGACTACATTCTTTATTTCTCTCCTGTTGTATTCACTAATTTCATTTAAATGGTAATATAAATTAAGGCATTCCCACAATGATTACAGAAATAGAAATTCTCTCACATGTCATTTCTCTGGTTTGTTTATGATTTGTACTAGCAGTTGAAGACTTTTGTACTTTTATTACATTTATATTGTTAGTGCATTCATTTTGTATGTCATCAACCCATCAACAGAAGGTTTTGCTACACATGATATTCACATGGATTCTTTTCAGTATGAATTTGCTTAGATTAGCTGAAGTAGAAACAATGACAAAAAAGTTCTTCCACGCTGATTGCAAACATAATATTTCTTCAGTGTGTGAGTTCTATGATGTGTTAAAGATTAATTCTATTGCTGCAAACTTTTCTATATACAGAAAATTTTACTGAGTGCTGTCATACCATTTAAGGTCAGAACATTGCCTGACAGCTCTCCCATATATATGGCTTTTATAGGGTTTCTCTACTTTTCTCCTGTTGTCTAAAGTTACAAAAATAAATTTAAGGTTTTCCCATTCACACGAAGACAGTCATATGGTTTCTCTCAAGTATGCGTTCTCTCATGTCTTCTCAGGCTAGAATGAGTGAAAGCTTTCCCACATAGACAATACTTGTGTGATTTCTCCTCTTTGTGAATTCCCTCATGTTCCCTAAGTTGAGAATGTTGAATGAAGGCCTTCCCACAAAGATGACAGTTGTAGGGTTTCTCCCAGGTGTAAGTCCTCTGACATTGTCTAAGGCTGGAACAATTGATTAAGGCTTTCCCACAGAGGTAACATTGATATGGCTTCTCTCCATTGTGCATTCTCTCATGTCACCTAAGGGTAGAATAATGAGTGAAGTCTTTCCCAAAACATGGTATTTGTAGGTTTTCTGCACATTGTGAGTCTTCTCATTTTGTCCAAGCCAGAATGACTGGTGAAGGCTTTCTCACATGGATGTCATTCATAGGTTTTCTCTCCATTATGTGTCCTCTCATGTGGTCTAAGGCTAGGACACAGGGTGTAGGCATTCCCACATAGATGACATTCCAAGGATTTCTCTCCAATGTGAGTCCTCTTATGTTATCTAAAGCCAGAACAATTGGTGAAGGCTTTTCTACATAGATGACACTGATAAGGTTTCTCTCCATTGTGAATTCACTCATGTTCCCTAAGGTTAGAATGTTGAGTGAAGGCTTTCCCACAAAGATGGCTTCCATAGGGTTTCTCTCCTGTGTAAGTCCTTTCATGTTGTCTAAGGCCAGAACAGCTTCTGAAGGCTTTCCCACACAGATGATATTTATAGGATTTCTCTTCAATGTCAGACTCACTATTTTAATTTAAAGCCAGAGGTTTGAATAACAGCTTTACCTTTTACATGATATTCATATGATTTACTTCTAGTGTGAACTTGCTTAAATTGAATAGAATTCCAGGCGCTGAGGGCTTTTCCAAATAGTTTGCTGACACATGGTTTCTTTCCCATGTGCATTAAAACATGTTGAGTAACTGTGGATCTTTGTGTGAATTCTTATTGCAAATCATTACATTTAAAGGGATTCTTTGGAATGTGAGATCTCAATGACGTGATGGAAGATGCATCTTTCCTGCAGATATTTCATATAGTTATCATTTCTTGTTTTTAA
This sequence comes from Cabassous unicinctus, assembly GCA_029593785.1. NCBI lineage: Eukaryota > Metazoa > Chordata > Mammalia > Cingulata > Chlamyphoridae > Cabassous > Cabassous unicinctus. The sequence continues at coordinate 22,415 of JAQZBX010013622.1, forward strand.
GGCCACTTTCCCTACTTGAACTCTGGTTTGGAGAAATCCTATTTCTTCTCTCCACAGTTCCTCTCCTTGCTCCAATTGGGAAAGCACATCTTATCTGTGAACCTGAAATCCCCCTGAAACCAGATGATTGATGATCTCTGCCATCTCATCTCTAAACAGCTTCCTCTGGGATGTGTCCAGGAGAGCCCCTCTTCTTGGGGGAAGTCTATAGCTACATTTTTAAAAGCCACTGACTCCAGTGGTTTCATTTCAATACCTCAGGTGTCAAGTGTCTTCCCTTGATTTCCATTACAATGAGAAAAGCAGTATTCAAGCAAATGTGGACATCGCACATTTTGTCCCAGAGCCAACAGTGTCTCCTGGGAATGGGGTAGTCTCTCCATGCTAGAATCCTCTGTCCACAACAATCTTGGGATCTCTGCTTTTCTCCCTATTCCCCCATCTGGAAAAGTCCTTGGACAAAGCTCCAGACATTAAAATGAGTGTCATTCTTTAATTTCTTTAACAATATTTTGTAGATTTCTGTGTGCATATACTTTACATCCGTGGTTAGATTTATTCCTAGATATTATTTTCATTGTTATTGTGATTGGAAATTTTTTAAATTTCATCTTCCATGTGTTCATTGCTTGTGTCTAGAAAACCCTACTGATTTATGAGTGTTGATTTTGTAATCCATCACTTTGCTAAATACATTTGTTAGGTCTAGGACTTTCTTGTGGATTTTTCAGAATTTTCTGCATATAGGATCATATCATCTGTAAATAGCAAAAGTTTTACTTCTTCTTTTCCAATTTGGATGGCTTTGTTCTGGAAAGAACTTCCAGTAAAATGTTAAATAACAGTAGTGTCAGTCAGTATCCTTGTCTTGTTCTGGATTTTAGGGGGAAAGCTTTCAGTTTTCACTGTTAAGTAGGATGTTAAAGCTAAAGGCTTTTCACATATGTCCTTTATCATTCTGAGGAAGTTTCCTTCTATTCCTAGTGTTCTGAGAGTTTTAATCAAGACAAGGTGTTGGATTTTGTCAAATGCTATCTGCATTGATTGAGATGATCATGTCTTGTTGTTGTTTTTTCCTTCATAGTGTTAATGTGGTGCATTACATGATTTGATTTTCTTATGTTGAACCAACATTGCATACCAGGGGTAAATCACACTTGATCATGGTATATGAATTTTTTAATATGTTGTTGAATTTGGTTTGTTAGAATTTTTTTTTTTTTTAGGGGGTGAGTTATTTCATTAGAGAAGTTGTGAGCTTAAACAAAACTAGCATTCATAATGTGCAGAATTCCCATACATCACCGCTCCATTGACACTTTACATTGTTGTGGAACATTTGTTACAGATTATGAAAGAAGATGATCAGACTATTACCACTAACTATTGTCCATAGTATATACACTTGGCATATTTTTTTCCATGCCTTGTACGTTCTATCCAAAGTGTACACTCAGGGACTCTCACTTTTATCACAGATTTGTTCAGTCATTGCCCCAGTAAACCTTTAAATGTTTTCCATAGTCTAAAAGAAAAAAAATCCCATAGCCCCCTACTATTGACCCACAGTGTTGATATACTATCTTCTTTGACATTGATACAAGAATATTAAAATATTGCTGTTAACTATAGCCCATAAGTTACATTAATTGTATTTTCCCATGCACCACTATGTTCTTACCACCTTGTAATAGTGGCATACGTTTGTTCCAGTTCACAAAGTTACATTTTTGTATTTATGTTATTAACCACAATCCTGATCTGCCTCCACATTCACTATGTTATTCAGCCCAAAAATTATTCTCTAGCTTTCTTTCAATTGATGTTTACATCCCTAGACTACCCCTTTCAGTCACAATCCCATTTATAAAACAGCCCTGTTAGTTATACTCACTATAATGTGTTACTATCAACTCTATCCATTTCCACACTTTTACAGTCAAGCTAATTAAAAATTCTACATACATTAAGTTTTAGTACCCCTTCTCAGTCTTCATCCTATCTCCTAGTAAACTATAGACCAGGTTTTACTCCACGTGTTTATTCTTCATATTTAGTTACTATTAGTGAGACCATACAATATTTGTCCCTTTGTGTCTGACTTGTTTCACTTAGCATAATGTCCTCAAGGATCATCCATGTTAACGTACGTGTCATAATTTCATTTTTTCTTACAGAAGCATAGTAGTTGATCATATGTATATACCACTTTTTTTTTTTTAAAGATTTATCCATTTATCTACTTATCGCCCCCTTGCCGCTTGTGCTCGCTGTGTCCATTCGCTGTGTGTCTTCTCCGCGTCCACTTATCTTCCCCCTGCTGCGAGGCCCCACCGCACCAGCCCCTCACACTGCGCGGGCCGACCTGCCTTCACAAGGAGGCCCCAGGAAGCGAACCCGGGGCCTCCCATATGGTAAACGGGGGCTCCATCGACCGAGCCACCCCCGCTTCCTATATACCACATTTTGTTTATCCATTCATAGGTTGATGGGACACATGGTTTGTTTCCATCTTTGAGCAATTGTGAGTAATGCTGCTAGGAGCATCAGTGTGCAAATGTCTGTTTGAGCCACTGTTTTCATTTCTTTTGAATATATTCTTAGTACAGAGATTGCCAGATCATATGGCAGTTCTATATTTAGTTTCCTGAGGAACTGCCTACTGTCTTCCACAGAGTCTGCACCATTTCACATTCCCTCCAACAGTGAAAGAGATTTCCTATTTCTCCACATCCTCTCCAACACTAGTTGTTTTCAGGTTTTTAAAATAATGGCTCTTCTATGAGGTGTGAGATGATATCTCATTGTAGTTTTAATTTGCATTTCCCTAATAGGTTGTGATATTGAACACTTTTTTCTCATGTGCTTTTTGGCCATTTGTATTTGCTCTTGGGATAAATGTCTACTTAAGTCTTTTGCCCATTGTTTCAATTGAATTGCTTGTGCTTTAATTGCTGAGTTGTATAATCTCTTTATATAGGATGTAAATCAAACCAAATATTTCCCCCCTTTGAATGGTTTGCCTTTTCACCTTCTCGACACAATCCTTTAAAGCACAAAAGTATTTAAGTTTGAGGAGGTTCCATTTATCCATTTTTTCTTTTGTTGCTCATGCTTTCAGTGTAAGATTTAAGAAAACACCACATACCACCAGGTCTTGAAGATGTATCCTTACATTTTCTTCTAAATTTTATGGTTTTCACTTTTTATATTTAGGTCTTTTATCCATTCTGAGGATGTATAAGGTGTGAGGTAGGGTTCCTCTTTCTTTCTTTTGAATATAGATAAACAATTCTCCTAGCATCATTTGTTGAATAGACTGTTCTGCCCCAGCTGGGTGGGTTTGACAACTTTGCTAAAAATCACTTGATCGCAGATCTGAGGGTCTGTTTCTGAAACATCAGTTTGGTTCTCTTGGCCTATACGTCTGTCTTTATGCCAGTATCATGCTGTTTTTTCCACTGTAGCTAGGTAATATGATTTAAAGACCAGAAATAAGAGTTTTTCAATTTTGTGCTTCCTTTTTAGGTGCTTCTGGCTATTCAGGACACCTTACCCTTCCAAATAAATTTGGTAATTGAGATTTCTATTTTTTAAAAAAGGGCTGCTGGAATTTTTATTGGGATTGCATTGAATCTGTTTATCAATTTGTGTAGAATTGACATCTTAATGATATTTTGTCTTTCCATACATGGATACAGAATGTTCATCCATTTATTTAGATCTTCTTTATTTCTTTTAGCAATGCATTGTACTTTTCTGAATGCAAGAGCTTTACTTCCTTGGTTACGTTTATTCCTAAATATTTGAGTTTTGTTGCTATTATAAATGAAAATTTTTCCTGACTTCCTCTTCATTTGCTCGTTATAGAAACACTACTGACTTTTACATATTAATCTTGTATCCTGTCACTCTGCTGAATATTTTAGCTCTAGTAACTTAGTTGTAGATTTTTTGGAATTTTCTAGATATAGCATCATATCTTCTGTGAATAGTGAAAATTGCACTTCTTCCTTCCAAATTTGGATGCCTATTTGTGATGGTTAGGCTAATGTATCAACTCGGCCAGGTAATTGTGCCCAATTGTTTGGTCAAGCAAGCACTGGGCTAGCTGTAATACAAGGACAATTATGGGCTTTAGTCATCAGTGCGTTTACTGCATAGATGGCTGATTACATCTACATTGACCAGAGAGATTGCCATCAGCAATGAGTGACATTTTATCCAATCAGTTGAATGCCTTAACAAGGGAGGTGATTTCAGCATTCAGAGAGAATTCCCTAGCTCATCTTTGGACAGCCAACATCTCCCAGAAACTCATCAAGAAACTTCATTGGACTTTCATTGGAGCCCGTGGTTTGCAGCCTGCCTGCAATACCTGGACTTGTGCATCCCCACGGTCACGTGAGAGAATCTTTTAAATCTCGTACATTTACAGATATCTCCTGTTAATTCTGTTTCCCAAAAGAACCCTGACTAATACATTATTATTTCTTTTTCTTGCCTGATTGCTCTACCTAGAAACTCTAGCTCTATTTTGAACAACAAAGGTGACAGTGGGCATCCTTGTCTTGTTCCCAATCTCAATGGGAAAGCTTTCAGTTTTTCACCATTGAGTACAATGTTAGCTGTGGGTTTTTCATATATGCCCTTTATTATCTTGAGAAAGTTTACTTCAGTTCCTATCTTTTGGAGTGTTTTTATCAAGAAAGGATGCTGGATTTTGTTAAATGCCTTTTCTGCATCAACTGAGATTTTCATGTGATTTTTCTTCTTCAGTTTTTAATGTGTTGTATTATGCTGATTGATTTCCTTGTGTTGAATGACCTTGCATGCCTGGAATAAAACCCACTTGATCCTGATGAATAATTCTTTCAATGTGTTGTTGGATTCAATTATCAAGTATTTTCTTGAGGATTTTTGCATCTGTATTCATTAGGGAAATGGGCCTGTAACTTTCCTTTTTCATAATATCTTTATCTGGCTTTGTTATTAGGGTGATATTGGCTTCATAGAATGGGCTGGGTAGCGTTCCTTCCTGTTCAATTTTTTTGGAATAGTTGAGCAACATTGGTATTAAATCTTCTTTGAATCCTTGGTAGAATTCACCTGCACTTTTCTTTTTACTGAGTTGTTTGGTGACTGTTTCAATTTCTTTGCTTGTGATTGATTGAAGTCTTCTATTTCTTTCAGGGTCATTATAGGTTGTTTTTAAGTTCCTAGGAAGTTTTCCATTTCATCTACATTATCTGGTTTGTTGGCATATAGTTGTTCACAGTATCCTATTCTGATCTCTTTTATTTCTGTGGGGTCAGTAGTAATGTCCCAATTTTAATTTCTGATTTTATTTATTTGCATATTCTTTTTTTTCTTTGTCAGTCTAGTTAAGGGTTTGTCAATTTTGTTTGTCTTCTCAAAGAACCTATTTTTGGTTTTGTTGGTTCTCTCTATTGTTTTTTGTTGTTGGTGATGGTGTTCTCAATTTCATTTATTTCTGCTTTGATCTTTGTTATGTCATTCCTTCCACTAGCTATAGGCATAGTTAGTTGTTCTATTTATTCCTCCAGCTGTGTAGTTAACGCATTGATTTTAACTCTTTCTTATTTTTTAATGTAAGCATTGGGGGCTATAAATTTTCCTCTCTGCACTGCCTTCTCCACATCCTATAAGTTCTAATAAGTTGGGTTCTCATTTGCATTTGTCTAGAGATAATTATTGATTTCTCTTGCAATTTCTTCTTTGACCTACAGATTATTTAATAGTGTGTTGTTTAATCTCCATATGTTTTGCATTTTCCCATTTTCTGTCTGGTATTGATTTCCAGCTTTATTTCATTATGATCATAGAAAGTGCTTTGTATAATTTCAATCTTTTTAAATGTATTGAGATCTGATTTGTGACCCAATGTATGGTCTATCCTGGAGAAGGATCCATAAGTACTTGAGAAGAATGTATATCCTGCTGTTTTGGGGTGCAATGTTCTGTATATGTCTGCTAAGTTTAGTTAGTTTATCATATTACTCAAGTTTTCTGTTTCTGTATTGATCCTCTGCCCTGATGATCTATCCAATGCTGAGAGTGATGTATTGAAATCTCCAAATATTATTATAGAAACATCTATTTCTCCCTTAGGTTTTACTAGTGTTTGCCTCATGTAATTTGTGGCATCCTGGTTCGATGCATATACACTTATGATTGTTAATTCTTCCTGATGAATTGCCCCTTTTATTAGTGTATAATGACCTTTCTTGTGTCTAATAATGGCTTTGCTTTTAAAGTCTATTTCATCTGATATAAATATAGCTTCTCCAGCTTTTTTGTTGTTATTGTTACTGCATGCATGGAATATCTTTTCCCAGCCTTTTACTTTCAATCTATTTGAACACTTGTGTCTCAGGTGAGTCTCTTTTAGACAGTATATAGGTGTCTAATATTTTCTTATCCATTCCATCAGACTTTGTCTTTCAGGGGGAATTTAATCGATTAAAATTAAATATTATTCTTGTATAGGCAGTTCTTACTTCACCCATTTTATCTTTGGGTTTTATCTGTCATATCATATTTTCATCCCTCTTTTTACACTTTTAGTTACTTTTACTGATATAATCTTCTTTTCTAGACCCTCTTTGAAGCCTCCCTCTCCTGTCTTTTCTTTTCAAGGTGTAGCACTCCTTTTAGTATTTCTTGAAAAGCTGGTCTCTTGATTACAAACTCTCTCTGTTTCTGTTTATCTGTGAATACGCTAAACTTGCCCACATTTTTTGAAAGACAATCTTGCCAGATATAAGATTCTTGGCTGACAGGTTTTCTCTTGTGTATCTTAAATCTATCATAACACTGCCTTCTTGCCTCCATGGTTTCTGATGAGAAATCGATACTTAACCTTATTGGGCATTCCTTGTATGTGATGAATCTCTTTACTCTTGCTGCTCTCAGGATTTGCTCTTTATCTTTGTCATTTGATGCTCTGATTAGTATGTGTCTTGGAGTAGGTCTATTCGGATTTATTTGGATGGGAGTATGTTGTGCTTCTTGTACATGGATATCTATGTCCTTCAATAGGGTTGGGGAATTTTCTACCATTATTTCCTTAAATATTCCTTCTGCCCCCTTTCCCTTCTCTTCTCCTCTGGTACATCCATGAGACATATGTTTGCACATTTCTTGCCATCATTTAGTTCCCTAAGACCCTGATCACTTTTCCCCATTCTTTTCTTTTTCTGTTCTTTTGTATGTTTGCTTTCAAGAGTTCTTGTCTTCAAGCTCACTGATCTTTTCTTCTGCCTCTTCAAATCTGCTGTTATATGCCTCCAGTGTATTTTAAATTCAATTTATTGTGCCTTTCATTCCCATAAGATCTACCATTTTTCTATGTATGTCTTCAAATTCATCTTTGTGCTCATCCAGTGTATTCTTGTAGTCCTTAATCTCTTTAGCCATCTCATTGAATTTTTTATGGAGATTTGTTTGAACATCTATGATTAGTTGTCTTAACTCCTTTATGTCATCTGGAGCTTATCTTTTTCCTTTGACTGGGTCATATCTTCCCATTTCTTGGTGTGGATTGTAATTTTTTTGTTGGTGTCTAAGCATCTGATTTACTAGATTATTTATTCTTGTCCTCTTTTCTCTCTTTAGTCTAGGGCTTTCTATTGGATTGGCTTTGTGCTACAGCCCCTCTGTGATACTTGGCTCAACTGATTTTGCAACTTTATAGTGGCTTATGTTTAGCCAGTCTGATTTTTTTCAGCTCTTTTTGGTCTGTTTCTTGCCCTTTCTCCCTTGCTGGTTGTGGAATAAGAGCCAAGGACGTGGTTGGTACTGTAAGCCATGGAGGCTGAAGTCGTTCGTGTTGACCCAGTAACTGATTAAGTTTCCATCACCCTTCTCCCCTGCTAAGGGTAGGGACAGAGCTGCATCTGTGTGCAGTAATCCAAGCCATGCAGGGAAGACCAAGTTGCCCAGAAAGACATGAAGTTCCACACCCTTCTTCTCCTGCCTGAGGTGGGGATGGAGCCACAGATTTTAGCAGCAAACTATGCTGTGCACCTAAAAATGACTCCAGTCACTAAGGTAGACTGATGAGCACTGGCCCCCTCCTCTCTTGCCAGGGGTGGTAATAGAGCCTCTGGTGTGCCCATCAATAGTCTATACAGACCAAAAGCAACTGAAGTTGCCTGGAGAGGGTAAGGGAGCACTATCACTCCTGCTGTTCTGTCAGGGGTGGGGATAGAGGCACAGGTGTGTCCAATAATCTAGTTTGTGTGGGCCCAAAGTGATTGCAGTTGCTTGGATAGGCAGATGGTGCACTATCCCTCCTCCTGCCCTGTTAGTGGTGGGTATGGAGCAAGAGATGTGTCAAAAAATCTAGTTTGTGCAGGCTGAAAGTGGCTACAGTTGCTCAGAGAGACTGAGGGAGCACTGTCCCTTCTGCCCTGTCAGGGGTGAGGATGGATCCACAGGAGTGCCCAACACTCTAGTCCATGCATTCCCAAAGCACCTGCAGTTGCCTGGAAAGGTTGATGAAACACTGCCCCTCTCCTATCCTATTGGAGGCAGAGAGGTGTCCAAAGGTTTGTCCACCAATCTAGTCTGTGTGGGCCAAAAGTGCCCGAGTTGCCAGAGAGGCTGGTGCAGGTCCCCCCAGCTTCCTCACTGCTGGAGATAGGACTGGCGCCTAGGATAGGGTTGCAATCCAACCTGGGTGGAAAGGGGCCAGTCCATTCACTGTGATTTTCAATCAGTGCAACATCCCCTCATGCCAGGGATAGAGTTAAAATGGAGGATATAAGCCTCTTTCTGACCTGGACAAGCTCAAACTTTAGCTGTTCTTAGGATTGGACTTTAGCCAGATGAATTTACTTATCAGTAGCTGAAATTGGTGCCTAAATATCTCTTCCTCCTACATTTTTGGGAAATGGGCTTCCAACTCCAGGGAGGGAGTAGCTCCCCAGGCAGCTTGTGCTGCCGGTGGGGGATATTTACTAGCTTCTGTGGCTTGTAGTGCTCTACTCATGAGTCTTCATTGCAGATGGGCAGCCTCCTCCTTCTGTTCTTCCAAAGATGTTGAAGGATGATATTCTAGTCGCCTAGACCCCAAACAGATGATTTAGATAGCTCTGGCTGATTACTAACTGCCCTGTAGAACAAGCTGACTCTTGAAGCTCTTTACTAGGCCACCATCTTGCCTCTCCCCTGGTTTGCTATTATTTTATTGAGAATTTTGTCATGATATTCATAAGAGACATTGGTCTATACTTTTCTTTTCTTGTGCTACATTTATCTGGCCTTGGTATGAGGGTGATATTGACCTCACAGAATGAATTGGGGAATGTTCCCTCCTCTTCAATTTTTTGGAAGAGTATAAGTAGGCTAGGAGTTAAGTCTTAGAATGATTGGTAGAATTCCCCTGTGAAGCCATATGGTTTTGGCCTTTTCTTTCTCGGTGGTTTTTAATTACTAATTCAATCTCTTTACTAGTAATTGGTTTGTTGAGATCTCCTATTTCCTCTTGAGGTAGGTAGTTTGCCTGGTTTAAAAAACGTGTTTATTTCTTCTATGTTATCTAATTTATTGGTGTACAGTTAATAGTTTCCTCTTACAGTCCTTTTTATTTCAGCAGGACAAGGAGTAATGTCCCCTTTTTCATTTCTGATTTTGGTTTACCTATCCTTTCTCTCTTTTCTTTGTCAGTTGAGTGAAGGATTTGATCTTTTCAAAGAACCAAGTTTTGGTTTTGTTGATTTTCTCTGTTGTTTTTGCTTTTCGGTTGGTTGATTTCCTATTTCATTTATCTCCATTCTAATTTTTTCTTTCCTTCCTTCTGTTCACTTTGGGTTAATGTTCTCTTCTTTTTCTAGTTCTTCCAGTTTTGAGTTTAGGGCACTGATTTGAAATGTTTCCTTTTAAAATAAACATTCAGAGCTATTAATTTCCTATTAGCACTGCCTTTAATGCATACCATCAATTTAGGTAGCTATATTTTGATTTTCAGTTGCCTCAAGATATTTCCTCATTTTGTTTCTGATTTGCTCTTTAACCCATTGGTTGTTTAAGAGTAGTTTTTAAATTTCCACATATTTTTGAATTTTCCATTTCTCCTGCTGTTATTGATTTCTATCTTCATTCCATTGTGTTTGGAAAATATTCATTGCAATATTTCAACATTTTTGAATTTATTGAGACTTGTTTTTTGACTCAACTTATGGTCTATTCTGAAGAATGATCCATGTGAATTCAAGCAAAATGTGTATTCTGGTTTTCAGGTACAGTGTTCTATATATATCTGTAAGGTCTAGTAGGCATATTGTTTCATTCACATACTGTACTTCCTTATTGATCTTCTGACTAGATCTTCTATCCATTATTGAGAGTGGTGTGTTAAATTCTTACTATTAATGTAGGACTATCAATTTCTTCTTTGCAATCTGTCAGTATCTGCTTCATGTATTTTGAGGCTCTGCTGTTAGGTGAAAATGTATTTCTAATTGTTACATCTTCCTATTGAATTGTCCCTTTATAAGTATATCATGACCATCTATGTACCTCTTAAACATTTATGACTTAAAGTCTATTTTATCTGTTATTAGTATAGCCACACCACATCTCTCTTTGGGTTTCTACTTGCAAGGTATAAACTGTTTCCATCCATTCACTCTCAACCTACTTGTTTCTTTGAATTTGAGGTGAGTCCCTTGCAGACAGTATATGGTTGGGTCAGCTTTTTTATCCATTCTGCCAAACTCTGTCTTTTGACTGGAGAGTTTAATATATTTACATTTTAAGTCACTGCTGATAATACATGACTTTCTTCTGCCATTTTGCTATTTAGCTTTTGTAGGTCTTATACCTTTTTTATCCCTCATTTTCCTTAATATGTACTTGTATATTTATTTGAATTTTCTGTGTTGTACCATATTGAATGTCTTCTCATTTCCATCTGGATTTATTTATCATCCATTTTCCTTGTGTTTAACATGTGGTTAAAAGGTAACATCCTAAATATAACAATCATATTTAGCTTGATAGTAACTTAATTTAAATAGCATGCACATATATTTTTCCTTTACCCTTCTACCTCCCCAGCATTTTTTGTACTTATTACCATTTATATCTTTGTACATTGTATGTCCAAAAACAGATTTATCATTACTTTTAATGCATTTGAATTTTAGAACCTTTAGGAAGTAAGAAGACTGTTCACATACAAAACAGTACAGTACAAAATATTAGCATTTATAATTACCCAAATGGTTAGCTTCACCACTGGTCTTTATTTCTTTATGTGGCTTTGTCTAGTGTCCTTTCCTTTCAGTCTGAAGAACTCCTGTTAGCATTGCTTGTAGGGCAGGTCTAGTGGTAATGATCTTCCTTAGCTTTTGTTTCTTTGAAAATGCCTTAAACTCTCCCTCATTTTTGAAAGAGAGTCTTGCTAAATATAAAATTCTTCTCTGGCAGTTGTTTTTTTCAGCACTTTAAGCATTTCGACCCACTGTCTTCTTTTTTTTTTTTTTTTACTTAAAAAATTTTTTTTAAAAAAGATGCTTAGATTACACAAATGTTACACAAAAATTACAGGGATTCCCATGTTCCTCACCTCCCACACCTCCCAAAACCTCCCACATAAACATCTTTCATTAGTGTGGCACATTACCTGCAATGGATATACACATCCTGGAGCTTCGCCACTAAGCATGGACCATAGTTCACATTGTAGACCACACTCTCTCCCACACAGTACTGCATGTTATATGCTGATGTAAAACGGCCTATATCTGTCATTATAATGTCACTCAGGATAATTAAAGTCCCACAAAAGCCCTTGTATTACAACTACTTTTCCCTCTCCCTGCCCCAAAAGCATCCAGTGGCCACTGGCTCCACATCAATGTTGTAATTTCTTCCATTGCTTGAATCACAATATCTCTACAACAGAATACCAGTAAGTCCACTCTTGTCCATAGCTCTTCCCCCAATCCTGATGAGTCTGGGATGGTGATGTCCACTCCACCTCCAAGTGAGAGGGGGCTTATATCCCATTGATAAGATGGATGGGATTATCCCGCCTGCAGCTGCAGACTCTCTCCATTCCCTGGGATGGCCGTTGTCCATCATCATCTCCCCGCCAGGTGTCTTGGGTTACTTCATTGAGCTGTAGAGTAGGAGTTGCAGCTCCATCAAGATTCCAGGCACAGCTTGCATATCAGCAGGCCAAAGTCTCCAGTCTCTGGAAGTACACCTCCAAACTCCAGCACCACATATAGGTTTGAATAGAAGGGCCTGAGGGACCATATGCAGGGAGGACTTATATGAGTCCAACTCTGTCACTCTCAGGAGCACAGATTCCAAAGTAGAGCCCACTGATAAGGCACCAATCTCTGGAGCTATCCCCCCTTATATAGGACCTGGATGTCTCCAGAATCCTCAGGAGTCCCTCTGTTTGGGGTGATATCCACTTTGGTGTTCTATGGGTTCCTACTGATGTGTGTGTAAGCGTTATCTCTGGGATGACCTCCCGACTCTCTTTGAAGTCTCTTAGCCATATGAACTCATTTGTCTTTACCTTTCCTCTCTTTTGTTCAAGGTCTTTTTCCAGTCATATTGCCAGTTGGCACTTGGCAGTAATCTCTCGTTGCCAGCGAGGCTCATCCCCGGGAGGCATGTCCCACACTGGGGGGAAGGTAATGTATTCATATGCTGAGTTTGGCTTAGAGAGAGGCCACATTTGAGCAACAAGGAGGTTCTCAGGTGGCAACCCTTAAGCACCCCATAATAATAGGCTAAGTTTCAATTACAAGAGCAAAGACTTGTAAGGCTAGCAGTCATCAATAAGAAGAATCCATCAGTGGACCATCCTCCTTAGCCAGACACTGCCCCTGCATGTGGGGGACTGTTGTTGCTCCCTTAGAGAATGTGGCAGAGCTCTCCAGGCTGGAAATTCAGTATTCTCTCATTTATTGAGTGATTCTCCACCCACTGTGACCATTCCCCACCCCTTGATCATTTGAACAATTTTATATATCTTTTATATATATTCAGGTGAACTTCCTCTCCATCCCTGACACCCACCATCAACGATCCTCTCCCACCCCCGTTGTAACCCTTCTGTGACCTAAATCTTCCCTAAAGATGAAGCCCATATAATAGCCAAATACAATTAATAGGAAAATGAAATAATAATGATAAGTTTAAATGTAAGAGATAAAATACATGGAAACTTAAAAAAAAAAACACTAAAAATAAAATAAAATTAAAGGTTTGGGATATTCAAAAAATGGGAAAAAACAAAAAAATAAAAAATAAATTTTAAAACATTTTTCCTTTTATCTCTGCATTATCATGTGCCCAATCTGCACCATGGCACCTTCCCCCTCTCACTCCCCAGTGTCTCCCAAATTTTCATTTAATTTTCAAAGAAGTTTTAGGTCACAGCAAAGTCACACACAGAATACTAGAGACTCTCATATACCTAACCTCTTCCCCCTTTCCTCACCCCATATTAAAACCTTTTTGTATGTGGATAGTAGCATTGTTATAACTGTTATACAGATAGTGAAATATAGTTACTAAACATTGTCAATGGTCTAAAGTATAGTTTACATTTTAGATGGTACAATTTAATAACTTTTTATGATATTTACCATGTCCTGTGTCCATCATGGTAAGGTAATGAAAAACATTTCCCTGACCACTAAATACCCCCTGTTTGATCTATTCTGTTCCTCCCTCCCCATCCCCCTGGGGTCCATAACAACCCCCTGTCTTGACTCATTGGATGATAAGATTCATAGTTACATGCAACAAGAGGTCTTGACATGCTGATTGTCCTCCCCTATTAGGATCCACCCTTTCTCATAAGAGATGCCCACCTGTCTGTTTCTGGGTGAATTGGTTCTCCCAAAGATGGGGGTCCATCTCCTTCCCTCTCACCGTGTGGGTCTCCACCCACTGACACAACACATTATGACAGGATGAACACTCACTCACACACTCCCCAGAAACCTGCTCCAGATGTGCCCCGTCCTGAATGCCCCCCCAACAACACCCTAAACTAGTGACACTACCTTGTCATATTGCCATAAGAGCATTCCCACCCCTGCACTTTCAACCTCATACCCACAAATCCCGTGTTCACCTGGTCCTTCTTCCATCTCTCCCCCCCAGTATCCTGGTTATTCTAACCCGCCCTTCCTAATCTACCCATCTGTCAACCCTGCACCACCAAACCCAGTAATATCATTACCCACCTGTCCTATCCTTCAATACGCAACTATACTCTATCACTTTACCATAGATTATGTCCATAGGGGTGATGGCTCACAACCTTCTCTTCTCTTTCTCTCCCTTGTTAACTTATCTTTCAGACAATCATTCTCAGAGACTTCCTTTCCTCAATTCATATCAGTGAGGTCACGTACTGTTCATCCTTCAATTCCTGGCTTGCTTCACTCAATATAAGGTCTTCCAGATTCATCCATGTTATTTTGTGTGTTAGCACCTTATTCCTTCTTACAGCTGAGTGATATTCCATTGTATGTATGTACCACATTTTGTTTATCCATTCATCTGTTGATGGGCACCAGGGTCAATTCCAACTTTTGGCAATAGTGAACAATGCCGCTATGAACATTGGTGTGCATGTATCTGTTCATGTCTTTGCTTTCAATTCTTCTGGGTATATACCCAGGAGTGGAATTGCTGGATCATATGGAAGATCTATTGTTAGGTTTCTGAGGAACCGCCATACTGTCCTCCACAGTGGCTGAACCATTCCACAATCCTACCAGCAGTGGATGAGGGTTCCCATTCCTCCACATCCTCTCTAACATTTATAGTCTGCTGTTTTTTTAATAGCTGCCATCATCATAGAATGAGTTAGGTAATATTCCTTAAGCAATCTGGTCCTGGGCTCTTCTTAGTTGGGAAGATTTTGATGACTGAGTCTATCTCTTTACTTGTAATTGGACTGTTGAGTTAATAAATTTCTTCTTTCATCAATGTAGGCTGTTTGTGAGTTTCTATAAATTTGTCCATTTCCTCTAAATTATCATTCTTGTTGGCATATAATTTTTCAAAGTATTCTCTTATGAGACTCTTTATTTCTGTGGGGTCAGTAGTGATATCCCCTTGCTCATTCCTTATTTTGTGTATTTGCATCTGTTCTCTCTTTTTCTTTGTTAGTCTGGCTAAGGGTTTGTCGATTTTATTGATCTTCTCAAGGAACCAGCTATTGGTTTGGTTTATTTTTTCTAGTGCTTTCTTATTCTCTATTTCATTTAGTTCTGCTTTAATCTTTGTTATTTCCTTCTTTCTTCTTCCTTTAGGTTTAGTTTTTTGTTGTTTTTCCAATTCCTCCAGGTGTGCAGTTAGGTCTTCAATTTTAGCTCTTTCTTCTTTTTTAATATATGTATTTATGGCTATGAACTTCCCTCTCAGGACAGCTTTGGCTGCATCCCATAGGTTTTGATATGATGTATTGTCATTTTCATTAGTTCCAAGGTAGTTACTGATTTCTTTTGAGATTTCCTCCTTGACCCACTGTTTGTCTAAGAGTGTGTTGTTTAACTTCCATATCTTTGTGCCTAATCTGTTTCTCTGGCCCTTTGTGATTTCCAATTTCATTCCATCATGTCGGAGAAATTACTTTGTATAATCTCAAACTTTCTGAATTCATTGAGAGTTGTTCTGTGGCCTAGCATGTGGTCTGTCTTGGAGTATGATCCATGTGCACTTGAGAAGAATGTAAATCCTGCTGTATTTGGGTGTAGTGTTCTGTTTATGTCTATTAGGTCCAGGTCCTCTAATGTATTATTCAGAGTCTTTGTTTCTTTATTGATTCTCTGTCTAGATTTTCTGTCTAATGGTGATAATGGTGTATTAAAGTCCCCCACTATAATTGTAGAGGCATTTATTTCTCCACTTAGTTTTTCCAGAGTTTGCCTCATGTATTTTGAGGCACCCTGATTAGGTGCAAAAATTTTTATGATTGTTCTCTCTTCTTGAGAGATTACTTCTTTTACTAATATATAGTGTCCACCTTTGTCTCTTACCATAGTTTTGCATTTAAAGTCTATTTTGTCTGATATTAGGACAGCTACTCCTGCCCTTTTTTGGCTATTGTTTGCTTGCAAAACTGTTTTCCAGCCATTCACTTTCAGCCTCCTTGAATCCCTGAGTCGAAGGTGGGTTTCTTGTAGACAGCATATAGATGGATCGTATTTCTTTATCCATTCTGCCAATCTGTGTCCCTTGACTGGTGAGTTTAATCCATTAACTTTCAGTGTTATTACTCGCAACAAATTTCGTACATCAGCCATATTTTCTTTGGGTTATTGTATGTCATATGTTGTTTTTATTTCTCTTTTTGTCTTTTTAGTTGTTCTTACACTCTCCTCCAACTCTTCCTACCCTGTTTTTTTCCTTTCAATTTGTAAAGTTTCCTTTAGTATTTCTTGAAGTGCAGGTTTCTTATTGGCATACTCTCTTAATTTCTGTTTACCTGTAAATATTTTGAACTCTCCAACATTTTTGAATGCCAGTTTTGCTGGATAGAGAATTCGTGGCTGGCAGTCTTTTTCTTTTAGTACTTTGACTATGTCATACCACTGTCTTCTTGCCTCCATGGTTTCAGATGAGAAATCAGCATTTAATCTTATTGTGCTTCCTTTGTATGTGATGGTTCTCTTTTCTCTTGCTGCCTTGAGTATTTTCTCTTTGTCTTGAGCATTGGACATTTTGACAAGTATATGTCTTAGAGTTGGCCTGTTGGGATTTATACTGTTTGGGGTGCGCTGTGCTTCCTGGACATGTACATCCATCTCTCTCAATAGGGTTGGGGAGTTTTCAGCCATTATTTCCTTCAACACTCCTTCTTTTCCCTTTCCCTTCTCTTCTTCTTCTGGGATGCCTGTAATGTGTATGTTTGTGCGTTCTGTGTTGTCAGTTAAATCCTTAAGTCCCTGCTGGATTTTTTCTATCTTTTTATCTATCTGTTCTACTATCTGTTTGATTTCAGATATATTGTCTTCCACATCACTAATTCTTTCTTCTGCCTGTTCAAATCTGCTGTTATGTGAATCCAGCATCTTTTTGATTTCTTGGATTGTGCCATTGATCACCATCATATCTGTTATCTTTTTATGTATGTTTACAATTTCTTCAGTATGTTCTCCCAGT
>JAQZBX010013623.1:0-21922 GCA_029593785.1 Cabassous unicinctus
AAAAAAAAAAATAAATAAATCTTTAAAAAAAAAAAATAAATAAATAAATAAATGGAATCATACAATTTGTAGTACTCTGTGTGTGGTCTCCTTTACTTAGTATAAGTTTGGGGTTTTTTTGGTCTGATACTAACATTTTGTAGAAATAACTTACATTTGTTCAGTTTCAAAGAAAAATAGTCAAATATATGCAATTCTACCCATATTCATATTTCATGTAATATATTTATAGTTCACATAATATATTTAGTTCATAATAGGGCAATCATACAATATTTGTCCTTTTGAATCTGGCTTGCTTGACTCAGCATGATGTTCTCCAGGTTCATCCATGTTGTCATATGTTTCACCACTTCATTTCTTCTTACCACTGCATAATATTCCATTGTGTGTATGCTCCATAATTTGTTTATTCAATCATCAGTTGATGGACACCTGGGTTGTTTCCAACTTTTGGCTGTCATGAATAATGCTGCTATGAACAACAGTGTGCAGGTATATATTTGTGTCACTGCTCTTGGTTCTTCTGGGTATATGCCTAGCAATGGTATTGCTGGGTCCCATGGCAAGTCTATATTCAACTTCCTTAGGAATTGCCAAACAGTCCTTCACAGTGGCTGTACCATTCTAAATTCCCACCAACAGTGAATAAGCATTCCTATCTCTCCAAATCCTCTCCAACAGACTCACCACAATCCAAATAAAAATCCCAACAGCCTTTTTTGCAGAAATCAAAAAGCCAGTAATCAAATTTATTTGGAAGGGAAAGGGGCCTTGAATAGCCAAAAATGTCTTTAAAAAGAAGGAAGAAGTTGGGGGAACTCTCACTTCCTGACTTTAAAGCATATTACTTAGCTACAGTGGTAAAAACAACATGGTACTGGCATAAGTACAGACAGATTGGCCAATGGAACTGAATCAAGAACTCAGAAATTGACCCTCAAATCTACAGCCAAGTGATTTTTCACAAGGCTGTTAAGCTCTCCCAGCTGAGCCAGAACAGTGTATTCAACAAATGGTGCTGGGAGAACTGGATAGCCATATCCAAAAGAAAGAAGACCCCTATCTCACACCTTATACAAAAATTAACTCAAAATGGATCAAGGACTTAAATATAAAAACAACCACCACAAAACTCCTGGAAGAAAATGTAAGAAAACATCTTCAAGATTTTGTGGTAGGCAGTAGTTTCTTAAACCTTACACCCAAAGCACAAGAAACAAAAGAAAAAATAGATAGATGGGACTTCCTCAAAATTCAACAATTTTGTACCTCAAAGGACTTTGTCAAAAGGGTGAAAAGGCAGCCAACTCAATGGGAGAAAATATTTGGCAATCACATATCTGATATGGGTTTAATATCCATGATCTATAAGGAGATCATACAACTCAACAATAAAAAGACCAAAGTATCTGATTAAAAAATGGGCAAAAGACTTGAAAAGACAACTATCCAAAGAAGAAATACAAATGGTGAAGAAACACATGAAAAAATGTTCAATATCACTAGTGATTAGGGAAATGCAAATCAAAACTACAATGAGATCATTTCATACCTATTAGACTGGCTGCTATTAAAAAGTCAGAAAACTGTAAAAGCTTCAGTTTTTTAAAAACATTTTTGTAATTGTTGCAGTTAGAGCTAAGACCCAAATAAGTTAAAGCCAAACCTTGGATTCTAACTCAGGAGTTTTGGGGTCTCCTAGTCTTATATCTATACCATTCCTCCATCAGTATAATACTGGTAATATTTAGCACTTCCTACATCACAAGAACACTGATGGCTTTATTAAGAAAGTGCCTAAGAAAAGAGAAGGGATTATTAACAACAAGCTTATAGATGCAAACTTGTCTGTTCCTCTGGGCTTGGAGACATTTGAGAAGTGAACTAAATATTACAACATAGATTTACTAAGGCTATCTTAGTAAATTTTCGTGCCCTTTCCTATGACTCTAAAGCTTTTATTTCCTGCACACTTGTCTCCTTAAAATTATTCTAGAAAAATAGGTACCATGACAAGTATTTTCAGTAAACAAGATAGTAGGCAGGGAAGTAGATTTGATGGTGGTGGTGGTGGTGGTAAGAGACAACATGTACTGAATCCTTACTATGGGCTAAGTACTGTAAAATGCACCATTGTAATATTTTACAAATATAGGGATATGTACTACTATTATCTTCTTACAGATGAGGAATTGAGGCTTAGAGAGGTTGATTAATTTGTTCAAGGCTGCACAGCTTATAAGTGGGTCTTTTGTACCTGAGTGTTCCTGTTTCTCTAAGGTTTGTGTTCTTAAGCACGGGCTACAGTGATGCTGCTCTGTATTGAATCAATGTTGGAGGTAAGATTGAAAATGGTGACAGTCACAGGGATGATGAGTAAACTTCTTGAGAGCAAGGACTTCGTCTTTCTTATTCAATACTGTATTGCTCAGAATCTACAACACTGCCTAGAACATAGCAAATCTCAATTCTTATTTCTGGAATTATTGTATGTATGGCACGAATGGTTGAATGGATGATATTAATGAGTGCTTAGGATTTTTTTTTTTTGGTACTGGGGGCCAGGGATTGAACCTGGGATCTCATATGTGGGAGCTGCCACTCAACCACTGAGGCCACACTGGCTTTCCAGAGTTGTTTTTTCATTTGTTTTGCTTGTTGTTTGTTTTTTCAGGAGGCACTGGGAACCAAACCCAGGACCTCCCATGTGGGAGGCGGGTGTTTAACTGCTTGAATCACATCCGCTCCCAGGCTCTTGATATAAAATTTTAAAACTTATTTTTAGAGAAGTTGGTTCCTCTAAGTTATTCATTAGAGAAGTTTATTCCTACCATGCATTGCTGTGTTGAGAACACAATGGTGAGCAAGTCAGAGTCCTGCCCTCATAGAGCTTGCCCTCTGCTTAGTGGTTTGCATTTCTATTATGAATTCAAAGTGCTTGAATATCATACATTGCACATCTAAAACAAGATGTAGTTTAGCCGCATTGTGACTGACATCAAAGCACATAACCATGGATATATGGCATTGTTCCTAAACCATCAGTTTAATTATATAAGTAGACAGTTTATAAAAGTGGATAATGTGAACCCTGGACCCAAACTGCCTGAGTTTGAATCTTGGCTCTGCCATTACTACCACGGTGACTTTAATCAAGTCACTTAATCTCTTTGGGTTTTACTTTCTTCCTTTGTAATGTGGGGATAAGAGTAGTATCTACCTCATAAGATTGTCATTAAGAATGAAGGACTCCTGGGGGCTCTTGAGACATCCAGAAACTACAAGCAGGGCAGACAGCTCAGGAATTTGCCACCTTGTCAGTGGGCCTTTGGAATTTATGCTCCCCAGTGTAAGAGAGTTAGACTCATCTAAGGGATTTCTACATATGGCACATCTGCCCCTGTTATTTGAACCCATAATTAGCATTATACTTGATAAATATAGGTCCTAGAGACTTAAATCTTTGGTGCATCTATATGTCAATTGAACCCTGAATTTCAACAGAGTTGCAACACCTCCTCTCCACTTCACTGGATTCACCCAGTACAACTAATAAGGAGATGATGATGGACACCAGCCATCCAAAGGAACAGAGAGTGTCTGCAACTGCAAGCAAGATAGCTCCATCCATCTGCCCCTTGGGATCTAAGCCACCTCTCAATTAGAAACAGAGTGGACATCATCACCCCAAAATCCTCAAGATTAAGGAATGAACAATGGGCTAAAGTAGACTTATTATTATTCTACTATAGACCTACTATTATTCTAGCAAAATGGAATAACTTTTATCACTGATATTAGGGCAGTGGCCACCAGAGGTTCTGAGGGGTGAAGGAGGGAAGAATGAGTGTAATATGGGGCACTTTCGGGACATTGGAGTTGTCCTACATGGCATTGAAGTGATGGACACAGGCCATTGTATATTTTGGCATACCCTATAAAACTGTGCGACAGAGTATAAACTATAATGTAAACTATAGTCCATGGTTAGTAGCAATGCTTCAATATGTGTTCATCAAGTGTAACAAATGTACCACAGTAATGAGGGGTGTTGTTGATATGGGAAAGTGTGGGAGGGGGAGGGAGTGAGAATTATGGGAATCCCTTATATTTTTTATGTAACATTTATGTAATCTAAAGCTTATTTAAAAATAAAAATATTAATTAAAAAAATAAAACCTTAAGGAGTTCTTGAGGTAAGGAGAAGAATAAACTCAATAAACTCGTGCGGAATAAAAAATTAAAAAAAAAAAAGATTGACTATGTGATGTAAAGCACTTAGAACAGGTTGGCACACAGTAAGTCCTCCAAAATGTTAGCTATTAATTTAATCTCCAAATTTAAAAGATCCATATTTCCCAGTCACAGCAAATGGGACAATTATAGAAGAAATAAAAGGGACAATGAGAACTGGCTGATGGTTGACAGCTCCCTCAGAGAGATACCTCACTATCTACCCTTCCCCAGATCCAGCTTTGCATGGAAACCCCTTCTGAGGTCTTACACATCCTTCAACTCTGCTTTTTGGATTTGACATTCCAACAATATCACCATAATTGTTCCATTCAGGTAGTGAAAAATAATGGAGGTGTCATGCAAGTCTGTGTGTATGTGTAAAACAAGTAAATAAAAATATTATATAATTTTGGGTAGGGATAAGTGAGGAGTGAAAAAAAAAATGGGGGAAGGAGATACCAATGTGGGCAGGTCTGCTATAGATGTGGCCACCAGGGATGCTCACTCCAAGGACTTGGGCAAAGATCTGGAATGAAGTGAGAGAGTGAGTGAGTCCTCTGCCCTTGAAGGGACACAGCACTCCAAGCAATGTTCACAGCAAGTGAAGAATCCCCCTGGCAGCCATTTGTGGTTTTTTTACTAAGTGCTTCTGCTGCTTCTTCCTTCGAGACACATAGTAACCTTGTGCTTTCTGGCCCTCTTGGGTTGTGGTGGGTCATAGGACTAGTTATGGCCAATGAATTGTGAATGCAAAGGATGTGTCATTTCTGGGACAAAGCACTTACTCATTGGCTTGAAATGTTTCAGAACTTCTTTTTTCTCCCTTCAGGATAATAATTAATGTCCAAGATGGGGGAGTCCTCTGATTCCCCTAATAAGATGATGAACATGAGAAGAAAAAAGCCTTTGCTGTTTTAAGATTTTGAGATTTTGGACATAGATGTTACTGCAGCATAGCTCAGCCTATCCAGACAGTCTAGGAGTAAGCTTAGCACAGTCAAGGAAAAGGAAGAAAGCCCTTGGGGTTGGAGAATAGTAGGTCTGAGAGGGATAGAGAGGAGAGGAAACTGGGGAATTAAATCTAGACCAGATCATGTCAGACCATGAAAGACATGGTTACAGGCTTCGATTTTTTTCCTAAATGTAGTAGGAAGTTATTGTAGCCTAATCTTTAATTCTTTAAAACTTATGTTTAAAATGTAATGGTTTCTTTTTAAAAAATGATATTTAATACATCAAAGGTTTACTATGCTTTGCTAAGAACTTATATAACTGTGATTTAGGAACTGAAAAGATTTCATCTTAAATCTAATACCTTGCATAAACTACAACATAAAACCAAGATGGATCTAAGTATCTTTCCATTTGAAAGATTTAAAACTTTACAAAACATGAAACTTACTTAATAAAAGTAAAAGCAAACTCAAACATGCCTCAATTTACCCAGCTGTTGTAAATTTTGTTGGAAAAAAAGTAGGTAAATAATAAAAATAAATAAACTTATACTACAGAATGATATTTTCTTGTCATTGCTGCTCTATTCAAACAAGAGGAAGATTTTGGCCACTGTATTTTTACAATTGAGCCAATACAGTGGTATTGATTTCTTTCTTCTCAGAATGGTACATAATCTACTTATCAATGGTTATGATTGCTTCAACTTAAGGAAGGGAAGTGGACATTTAAAAAGGGGTACCATGGAAATGCTACAATAGGCATTTGTAGGTATTTCAGTGGTTTTCATTTTGTAGCTACCATATTAATGACAAGGAAAATGGGTTTGATTGGATTTGGCAGTAGCTCTCTAACATTATTTTCAAGAGATGGGATTGTTCAGGGTTGAATTCCCAATTTCCTGCTTTAAGAAGCTTGAAAGAAAAAGACTTCTGTCTCCAGTATCAGATGCAATTAATTCTTCTATTGACTTGTGCTTTTAATGTTAAACTCATATTCCTTTTTGAGGGAGTAAGAAATGATCAGTTTCTCACATATATACTAGTGTCCTTGTAAAACTTAATGGATTGTTTGGGCATCTTATTTCTATATCTCATTGAAAGGCTCTAAAACCAAAGCACTGAGAAGATGGGACACAGGATTTAACAAGGTAATATTTTACAAATATTAAACTAATTTCAGTCTTTTTTCCCCAAAAGTCATGTTTCTGAGTCACCATTTTTAAATATTATAGCACTAGAAAGGAAAGTGGGTGGTGACCTTAATATCAAGAAGGAACAAGAAAGGGGATGTCGCTTATGGGCAGAAAAATGAAGGAAGTAGACATTGCACCATTGGATTCCCTGGAGAAAGTGTGAAAAAGAGAAAAGAGAAGCAACGGTATGGCAGAACATCCACTATATGTGTCCCTATTTCCATTCTGGAAATGTAGCCCTATGTAAACATCTAAATGAGGTACGGGGAAGAGCTGGAATCATCAGGTCTGCTGGAGGCAAGCTGCCTCTAGGGTTGTCTGGAAGGATACAGTCCTCTAGGAAAACTTCACATCCTTCCTATGCAGCATGGCACAGGGATGCTATTGCTGAATTTGCACAGGAGGTGACTGGCTGGATAAGCCCAGACAGTATTCCTCATCCCTCCATCCTGTGTGGGAATGTCAATCAATTCCACTTTTTTTTTTTTTTTTTTTAAGTACCAGGGTCTGGGGATTGAACCCAGGACCTTGTATGTGGGAAGCCAGTGCTCAACCACTAAAGCCACATCAGCTTTCCTGAGTTGGTTTTTCCATTTGTTTTTGGTTGTTGTTGGTTTTTGTTTTTTCTAGGAGGCACCAGAAACCAAACCTGGGACCTCCCATATAGGAAACAGGTGCTCAACTGCTTTGGCCACATCCTCTCTCCCCACTTTTTAATCCAAGGTAATAATAATACTTTGCTTTGTTGTGTAAAGGTTAAATGAGTATATACAAGTGAAATACTTAGTGCAATATCTAGCAGAAAGTCTCAATAAATTCCAGTCATTTATTTTTTTATTATTATTATTATATTATTATTATTATTATTAATGAAGCTGTATGTACCCCAGACAAACATGATCTTAAGTCTAATCCATTCCTGTGGATGTAAACTCATAAGTAGGATCTTTTGATGAGGCTACTTCAATTAAGGCATGACCCACCTTATTCAGGATGGGATTTAATCCTATTACTGGAGTCCTTTATAAATGGAATGAATACAAACACATACACACAGAGAAAGATGGAGAAAGAGAGAGAGAAAGAAGGTGACACAGAAGAAAGAAACTGAAATCAATGAAACCCAGAAGAGAAGGTAGAAACCAGCAGGCTCTGTCATGGGCTTTGCCATGTGGCAGAGGAGCCAAGCATCACCAGAAGCCAGTCTTCAGGAAGAAAGCATCACCTTTATGGTACCTTGAATTGGACGTTTTCTCAGCCCCACCTTTAAAATATATATATATACAAAATAACATTTATGTAAGAAAATACACATATATGCATATATATTTGTATATCATTTTACAAATATTGGTATGTACTGTGAAAAATCTTGATTTTTATCAACAATAAAAAAAAGGTGAAAAAAAATAAAACAAACAAACAAACAAAAAAACAGCAAGCTAATAAATTCCCACTGTTCAAGTAGAGCCATTTCATTGTAGTTGCTTTA
The DNA here is from genome assembly GCA_029593785.1 of Cabassous unicinctus. Classification (NCBI taxonomy): domain Eukaryota; kingdom Metazoa; phylum Chordata; class Mammalia; order Cingulata; family Chlamyphoridae; genus Cabassous; species Cabassous unicinctus. The sequence goes on from JAQZBX010013623.1 coordinate 7,881, forward strand.
AGCAGCCTAGGAAACTAAAACATTATTGAGAGTATATGTGAGGACAGTGATAATATATAAATCTTTCAAAATTTCCTGAAGAAACAAAACCTTCCAACTTCAAACTGGAAGTCTAAAGCTTCCACCCTTTTGCTACCCAAAGGAGTGAGGGTTAGAGAAGAAGATCAAATCAGTTACTGGGAGGGAGATAAGGTAAAGTTTTGGTACATTTGAAGATAGTGTATGTAAACTTTTGATCCCACCACACGGGATCCTCCAGTATTCGTAAGCTATGTACCAACACCTAACATTTGTGGAACCTGGGAGAAGGATACAACTAGAGGTCCAAGCACCATATGTATCAATATTTAAATGATACAAATCACACTGATTGTTAAATAAAATACACTCTCTTCTTTTACTTTGAAAGCTGTACCTTTTCAATGAACTAGAAGAGCAGGTTCAAATTTAGCATTAGCATGTAGTTCCATGCTGGAACCTGGAAGAGTAGGGAAAACAAGCTCTGGCCCACCCCCTTCCCTTTCCAGCACCTGCATTTTTCTACACTGTAAAAGGCCACATGCACATGCTTTTTGTCAGCCTAGACCACATATCAAGCTCCATCTATACCCCGGTATACCCCTTGCCCACCCCTCAAGTCAAAGGATGCAGACATCAGCAATGTAGGCCACCTTCCCAGGTACTCAAAGCATGCAATAGTTGGGAAGGGACATAGGCTTTCCTTGGACCTGTCTCTTTGCCCATTCAACTCTTAGCCCTGATTGGAGATCTTTGGCCAGAGACCAGAGAAGTGCTTGTTAACATCTGGGGACTTGAGTAAATGCCTTTTTTGCCTGCATCTAAGGTTGGCAGTGTGCACCAGAAACTGATTCCAAATCCCTCAATTAAAACTAGAGAGAAATATCATCCAAACTTAGAGGCTGTCCCTACCCTGAAGCAGAAACAATAAACAGCAGGGCCTAAAGGGTACTCAGCAGATGGAAGAATGGGAGCGAAATAGAAAGTTACCTTTAGGCCTTTCTTGAATCAGTCATTTTGAAAAGAATGAAACTGTTCCAGAGAGAGTAGTTCAGGTCCAGCAACAGAAACTCAGGCTGCAAATGTAATGACCAGGGATATGTCATTTTCCACTGATTCTAAGAACACATTCATTTATTTTAAATTTTGACATCTTTAAAGTAGGATGTGTCCTTTCATTGATAGTACTTTACAACTGCTGTCAGCCAAACAAGAGTTGTCATGAGGTTGTCACTGTCTATACTTCTGTGAACTTGTTCATAGCTGTTCACAATTGACCTCACTTCACTTGAGCTGCATGTATTGTTGGATTTTGCAAGTTGTGCTGCATTGCTATTTAAAATGTTTTCCAAAAAAATCACACTATGATATAGACCTGAAACAAAAGTTTTCTTGTGTGCAGAAAGGCAAAAAGTAGAACAGCTTGGCATAAATTGGATGTTAGTGAACCAAGTGTTCATTCTTGGAAGAACACCTGCAACTTCATACTTGTTTGCAAAGTAACAACAAAGTGAATGATGAAACTTAAAAGGGAGATATCCACAAGTAGATGAAGCTGGGTAACATTTTGTTACTGTTTTTATCACTTATCTATTGCTACAATAATGTTGCACAAGACCATTCCAAAACTCTATGGCTTAAAACAACTCTTTATTATCACTCATGTGTTTATAGGTCAGAAAGGATTCAGCTGATCTTGGTGGAATTCAACCAGATGAACCAGCTTCTCATGTGTTTGCTACACATGTCTCATCCTCTACCTGGGACAAGCAGGCCAAATGAGCACATACTTCTCATGGTGATGGCAGAGTACAAAAAGAACAAGTGAAAATATTCAAGGTCTCTTAAGGGCCAGGCTTGGAACCAGCACATTATCAATTCCACCAACTCTATTGGCCAAAACAAGCCACATGGTGTTCAGTCAGGGTTCAGCCAGAGAAGCAGAACCAGTAGGAGATATATATTAAGATATTTATGGCAAAGAATTGCCTTATGTGATTGTGGAGGCTGACTAAGCAAGTCTGAAATCCTTAGGGCAGGATATCAAGAAGCACAGGCTGAAGCTGAAGTCCACAGCTGGAATTTCTTCTTCTTAAGGGGAATCGCTTGTAAGGCCTATCAACTGATTGAATAGGCCCAACAAGATTATCTAGAATAATCTCCCTTATTTAAAGTCAACTGATTATGGACTTTAATCACACCTACAAAATACATCTACAGCAACCCCTACGCTAATGTCTTATTGGATAATTGGGGATATAGGTGTTTTGGTTTCCTAGCTGCTAAAACAAATACCATACGATGGGTTCATCTGAAAATGGGAATTTATTAGCTCATGTTTGGAGGCTAGGAGAAGTCTAAAATCAAAGGGTCAGCAAAGTGATGCTTTATCCCAGAAGACTGAAGCATTCTAGGGTTGGCTGCCAGTGATGCCTGGTCCTTCATTTTCTGTCACATGGCAATGCACATGACGGCATCTTCTCCTTTTCATTCTGGGTCCCATTGACTTCCAGCTTTTGGCTGCTCCCCATGCAGTAATCCAATAATGATGATTAAAGCTACCCTGATTCAGTTGGGCCACACCTTAACTGAAGTAACATCTTGAAGAAATCTGGTCACAATGGGTCCATACCCACCAGAATGTGAACCAAGACCAAGAGTATGTCCAATCTGGGGTACACAATTCAATCCACCATTGTAACCTACTCAAGTAAACACATGAAAAAGACCATCACACATAGGCAAATCCAAAGCCCAGGGATGGGAATATACTCTGCTTCTTTGGTGAATTTAACTGCAAAATATCATAACAAAGGGCATGGATCTTTTAGGCAGGGGTAAAGAACAGGGGACAAAATTGTAATCTACCACATTGATATATGTACTAAAAAATTGGTCTACCACACACTGATATCAGGAACTGAAGACAAGACAAATTGCCTTATCTTTCAGAATGGATAAAAAAATTTCAGACCATAATTGGCTAGTTGGGCCAATTATGAGTCATGTGAATATGTCATGAAAGTATTTCTGCAGAGTTTAATTGGTAATGTTTTGTTTGTTTAGTGTTATAGAAAATGGTGTCTCACAAGATTTGACAAATTATTTGGAAAGGCTATGTTCTCTAGAAAGTGATTGGACTCTTCAAAAAAGTACACCTTCGCTATTAATGTAGAAGCTAAGACCAGATTTAGAGATCACAGGAATCCAGGGACTAGGGAGGATGGTGGTGATATGCAAGGCCTTATACAACTTAACTTGGCTAGTACTCATTTGTCTCTTGAGCCAGACAACAAGTCTAGACACTGGACTTTGATGAGACAGGCTGGGAGTAAGGAACATAACAAAAGATTTGGGTAGGGTGCCAGCATATACTTCCTGCTGTTCGTCAGCAGAGGCAGCTTCAAACCACTCCTTTTCTCATGGTGTGAGATATATCAGAGGCTTCTCCCTACATAAAGAAAGCTCTGCCTGCCACATGCTGAGTGCTAAGAAAGGGATGAGGATGGGCAAGTGAGAATGAGAGGTAAGAGTCCTTGAGACAAGAGTCGAAGTTGAATGATGGGAGTTTAGAATCTCATACCAGACCCCAGCTTACCTGATTAAAGATGAAGAACCTGGGAAGGAGAGAGAAACAGTGATGAAGAAATAACTTCCACTTTCCATGAATGGGAGGGACACCTTGATTACAAGAATGTCCTTTGTTATGCACAAAAATTTACTAGAGGAAAACTATAATGGGGAGAATATTTTGAAAATGATAAGCCAATGTAGTTTTTGAAATTCATCTCTCTCAAAAAGCAGATCCTTGGCAACCATTCCACCATTATAAATCCAGATAATGACGGTAGTGGTGTTGTGGCTCAGAAGAATTGACAGCATAGTGGAGATGTCCTAAAGATCTGAAACAGAGGGAGTGGAAATTAACTCCTTGTGCTTTAATGGAGTGTGGGAAGGAGAATGAAAGCAGGGATAGGACAGAGAGGACAACACATATACCCTTGTTTTATCCCTCTTGGAATGGAATCCTGTTGGTGTTTTATGTGGGTTGGAGGGAGAAGTTCATAAAATATATCCAGGTAGGAATGGGTAGTCTGATAAAATGTGTTTGATATTTCCTCAAGTATAGCTTGAGAAAGCTGAAAAACACTTTTGGCAGCCTAGGAAATCCCATAGACTCACCAGAAAATATTTATAACTGCATTAAATGAAATTACAAAGGAAGCCAAATAGACTGAAATATACTTATAAAAATACTATAAAATATATTTGAATACAGTTATACATTAAGTTTTCAATTTATTAAATAACAAAGTTTAGCAACACATCTAATCTTTATCAGTTGAAATGATATTTTAAGATAGCTTTAAAAACGGTAATGTGATATGAAAACATATGGTTTCTATGGATGATAAAATCACTTATATTTCATAATTCTGTGACTTGTATAAGGAAATGTTAAATGAAAATTAGAGGTTATTGAAAATATTTGTATAATATTTTGGCATCCAAATTCATAGACTTCCTAAATTTTATCCATGGACATCCTGGGGGTCCATAGTGCCTAGGTTAAGAGCCCCTTCACTAGGGGTAGCCCAATACTTAGCTGTGTGCAATGGGCCATAGGAGCTATAAACTGTCATAAAGGGATATAGCTAGTTAGGACAATTAAGACAATTCTGAGACAAATAGCTTGACTCCCATGGCCCAAACAGATACATGTGAAAATCTAGAGAACATTTTGTGGATCTAGACCCATTTCTCCATTTCTAACAGAAGCCCTATCTTTTATATACACAGCCACCATCTTGAAAATTTACTGAATACAAATGGAAAAGACTGAGATATGGTAACTGGCAAGTTTAAGGTTTGTTTTCAATTTTTCTTTGTTCATTTACATTCTCAATTTTACAATATATGGGTATTATTGAAAAAAGATAGGAAGCATTATAGGAAATATGTAATCCACATTTTCTTTGCTTATATGAGAGTAGTGTGGGTAAATTTTCCATTCTATTCTATGTGGATATTGTTTTAGTTTGCTAAAGGCTGCTGAGAGCAATATACTAAAAATGGGTTGGTTTTTACAATGGGAATTTATTAGCTTAAAAGCTTACAGTTCTGAGCTGTCCAAATCAAGGCATCATCAGGAGGCCCTTTCTCTCTGAGCTGTGGCTGTGGATGATCAGGCACATGGCAGCTTCTGCTCCCCTCTCCTTCGGGCCTTGCTGCCTTTAGCTTCTGGGTTCCTCTGTCTGTGGGTTTTTTGTCTCCTGGGTTTATTGAGTTCAACTTCTGGAGGCTTCTGTCTCTGAAGCTTTTTTCCATATCTGTGGCTTTTTATTCCTCCATTTATAAAGGACAAAGGTAAGAAGATAAAGACCCACACTGGGTCATGCAATCTAATCAAAGGCCCTTAACAGAAATAATTTAATTAAAAGGTCCCACCTATTTGTGTAAATGGAATTGTCCTGCATGACATTGCAATGACAGATACAGGCTGTGATGGTTAGGCTAATGAGTCAACTTGGCCAGGTAATTGTGTCCAGGTGTTTGGTCAAGCAAGCACTGGGCTCATTGTAATACAAGAACATTTATGGACTTTGGTCACCAGTGAGTTTATTGCGTGGATGGCTGATTACATCTGCATCAATCAGGGAGATTATATCATCAATAGTGACACTTTTAGCCAATCAATTGAATGCCTTAAAAGGGGAAGTGATTTCAACATTCAGAGAGAATTTCCCAGCTCATCTTTGGACAGTCAGCGTCTCCCAGAAACTCATCAAGGACCTTCATTGGACTTTCATTGGAGCCCCTGGTTTGCAGCCTGCCTGAGGACCCTGGACTTGTGCATCCCCACGGTCACATGAAAGACTCTTATAAAATCTCATATTATTGACAGATATCTCCTGTTGATTCTGTTTCCCTAGAGAACCCTGACTAATACACAGGCCATTATATATTGTATCATAACTTACAAAATTGCATGGGACAGAGTGTAAACTATAATGTAAACTATAACCCATGGTTAGTGGCAATGCTTCAATATGTGTTCATCGATTGTAAACAAATGTATGACAATAATGAAAGATGTTGTTAATGTGGGAAAGTGTGGGAGAGGGAGGGAGTGGTGCATATGGGAATCTCTTATATTTTTTGTGTAACATTTTTGTAATCTAAAGTTTCTTTAAAACAAATTAATTTTTAAAAAAAGAAAAAAAAATTTCCCACCTACAATAAGTTTACATGCACAGGAATAGATTGTCTCTAAGGAACATGATCTTCTGGGGTACACCCAGCTTCAAACTGTGACAGATGCTTATCAACTTTATCCATATACTCATCCACATTCATGAAAACATTACAGGTTCTTTACATAACTATTACTATGTCTCCTTAAAAAGCTCCAAGAGGAGAGGAGACTGTGACACAGGGTAAAAACTCTTGAACAAACAGTATTCAAGGAAGGAAGTGGAACAGTATGTAGGAAGTGCTTTTACCCACTGCTTCTAATTATTTCATAGTTTTAACATTTTTCAGGTTTTTAATTTCTTCTTGAGTTACTCTTAGTAATTGATATTCTGATCATTTGTTCACTTTGTCTAAAATTTTTATAGCATTGTCATAAAATTGTTGGCAATATTCTCTTATCTTTGAGGCCTTGATCTTTTTAATTAAGTATAATTTCTACAGAATTACACAAATAGATTAAAAGGGTACAGTTAAGCAATTATTGACAAAGTATACACCAGTGTACCACACCCTGATAAGATATAGAACATTCCCAGTACCCTGGAAAGTTCTCTCATGCCCTTTCCAGGCAATCTCCTTACACAGTGACAACTACTCTTCTGATTTCTATCACCCTAGATTAGTTTTCCCTGTTCTAGAAATTCAGATAAATGGATTCATACAGTATGTGCTCTTTTGAGTTTGCCTCCTTTCACTCAGCATAATGTTTTTGAGATTCACCCATATTGTGTGTATTACACAAATGTAATCATCCATTCCTTTTTTATTGCTGAGTATTATTCTATTCTATGATTATGTAAAAGCTCATTTACACAGTACCCTGTTGGTATTTGCTTTCAGTTTTGGCAATAGACCTTGCAAATGTTTTTTGTAGACAAATATTTTCAGTTTTTCTAGGTAGATGCTAAAGAGCATAATATCTGGGTCATAGGTAGATGCAAGTTTAACTATCAAAGAAAAAAAGATTTTCCATAGTTGTATCATTTTAGAGCTGCCCCAGCAACATATGAGGGTTTTACCTGCTCCATATCGTCACTGATATTCTTTTAGTCAGTTATCATGTTGTCTTCTGGATTGCAATGTGCCTGATGTTAGTCATAGTCTTACAGTTGTTTCTCTGTGTATAATATGCATTTCCTCCCCAGATGCTTTTAAGATTTTTTTCTTTCTCTTTGGTTTTCATCAACTTAACTACGATATGGCAAGTTATAGTTCTGTTTATATTTATTTTACTTGAAGTTTATTAAGCTTTGGATCTGTGGATTGATATTTTTTGTCAATTAGAAATAAATGTTGGTCATTATCTTTAAACATGTTTTCTGCCCCATTCTTTCTTTCTTCTCCTTCTGGGGCTCCAAATACATATGCATTAGAAGGTTTGATATTGTTGCAGAAGTTACAGATGCTGTTTGGTTTTTTCTACTTTTTTTTTTTCAGTGTCCTTCAGTTTGGCTGTGTTCTATTGACCTTATCATTAAGTTCACTGATTCTTTGTTTTGCAGAGTACAATTTGCTTTTGTGTCAGTTCAGAGTTTTTTTTATTTCAGATATTATAATTTTCAATTTTAGAATTTTAATCTGATTCTTCTTAAAAGAATTTTCACTTCTTTCCCCAAATACCTTGTCTCTTTAACCATTTTATCCATCTTTTCCCATAAATTTATTAACATAATTTTCATGGTTATGTTAAATTCTGGATGTGTTATTTCTGATATTATGTTATATACATGAGTAATTCTAATTCTGTTTATACTTACTATTTTTTTCTCTTGGTAATGATATATATTTTCCTGATTTGTTACATATCTTCTAGTATTTTATTGTCTTCAGGATACTGTGTTTAAAATAACAATATAAATTTTTTTATTTGTTTTGCTTTTTTATCTGAGAGTGCAAGCTATTTTCTCTGCCTGGAGGTTAAGGTGAGAGTGTTGACATTCCAATTCTAGAGCCAAGTTGGACTGGTGCTAAACACAGCTTTCATTATATTGAGTTGCCTGTGATTAGCCCTATCCCAATTTTCCATTATCACCAATACCTTTCTGATCTTTTCAGTATTTAAGATGGGGGAGGGTTAGGCTTCAATTTAAGATGTTTTTGGTTCACCTTTGGCTTCAACCTTGGCAAGATACTGGAATCTAAGAAACACAAAAACGTTATTTCTCTCTTTATCTGCCCAGTCTCCATGACTGCTCTCTAGGAAAATTTCAGGTAAGAGTGAAAACTTATTTGACTGAGTAATTTGCTTTTTGTTTGGGTTCTTCAAGATTCAAATCTTTCCTGCTATTCTCAGTGTTGTCTAAAACTGTGTGTGTTTGTGTGTGTGGGGGGGGTGGGGGGGTTCATCTCTGCAGAGTCTCTCCATCTATAGCAGACTCACACCTCCATCCACCACATCCTTCTCCCAGATAAGGAAGTTACTGTGGTGCTCTGTTTAACTATGCAACATTTGATGTTGTTTTCTGGAATTCAGATCATCATGGCTTTATTATGTCAGCCATTTGCCATAGCCACTTAGAAAGTGTGATGTTTATTTTGCCTATTTTTGTTATTGTGGCTTTTACCATGATAGGAACAGATTTGATTTTTTTCTCCTTCTAAAATGAAAGTGGAATTCAGCTAAATATTCACCTTTGAAATTTAATTTGTGTTCATAGTTTTATATTCATTTTAATGCCCCCAAGTTTAGTGCTTGCATAACCTGGATTCCCCTGGAAAGAATTAAAACATTTCATTCAGAGGGCAATTTTTAAAATCAGGGAAACAGGAAGATGGACAAAAGAGAGAAAGATTTTTTTCTCTCATTCCACCATCTCTCACCTTCTCCTCTGCCACCTTCTTTCCTGCTCTTATCTCAAGAAAGAGAAATAGAGCTGAGAGTAAGAGGTCAGAGCAAGGCAGAGTGGAGACAGAAAGCAAGGAGGAAGCCACGTGGGAGGCAAAGAATTGGGGTGGGCAGTGGAGGAAGAAAAACATTTTGAGGTTTATTTAAACTTGGTATTGTAAGTTAAATCTGTAGCGAATTTAAATGTCGACATTAAATTTATATATTAAATTTCTCTGTATTTTGTTTTTGAAATATAAAGATGTTTGAGGGGACAGCCCAGAGGAAGTGTGTAGAAAAGAGAGGTGGAAAGAGAAAAGCAGAGGTTGTGGTAAAGAGGCAAGAGAAGAAGGAAATTTCATTGAAAAGTCCTACTCCCAATTCACATCATTATTTTGATCTTATAACTGAATCTTCTTTGTTTCTCTTGTCTCCCACGGGAGAATGTGTTTAAAGTTATAGCCAAGCCCTAATTCCCATCCCTCCCTCCCCCGACTATTTCTCCCTCCCCTACCTACCTACTCACACACACTACAAACATACCTTGAAAATCATTTAGAGATGGCTTCAGCTCTCTCTGAAAAACCTAAGCATGCATTCTGTTTTGTTGTTGTTTTTCAAGTCTTTTGGATTGTATTAAGAAACAGGGGTTCATAGTAGGTACTAAATTGAACTCAGCCCAAACCCCTATGTGTTCCTATTGCAATTCTTCCCTCCAGCATAAATAATTCATCTGCTTTTAACAAATCTTTGTAGCAGCGCCACAGGCTTTAGATATCCTCTGATATCACTTTTAAATCTCCTGAGCTATGAGTGATCCCTGGAAGCTCTCTGCCAAGCAGTCTTTTTGGCTTCTGTCAATTATGGATAGCTGAGGCTGCACAGATCAAAGCAAGAATATGGAACATTCTCCGTTGGCCCAGCAATTCCTGAGGGGGAAATGAGGTTTTATCCTGAGGCACCACCATGGATTAGTAGGTTTTATCTAGCTGAGACTGATGGTAAAGAGGGTCATTCACTTTGGGGAAAATTCTCAAATGCGTTTTGTTTAGTATTTAGATATATTTCTCTGCATTGTGGTAGTTTAAGCAGATTTTCAAATTTTGTTCGCGGTCTAAGAGATTTTTTTACTTAAAATTTTCTCTGGAATTGACATACCAATGCTGAGTTTTTCCTGTTCTTACTAGGGCCTTCAACCCTTCTTGTAAGGGGTTAGGCTGACAGCAAATGACTATCATGCATAACCATAAAATGTAACCAATAGAGAATATATCAAAAGCACAAAGTAAGGGTCCTACCCTAATCAAGATGGTGGAGTGAGATTCTTCAGGCCTCCATCACCCTAAAGAAGCTTTGAACAACCAGCAACGACTGGCAGAAACATCTTTCCAAAAGCTCCAGAAAACATTTGGACTGCAGTAACAGGGAAAGTGCTGAATCAAAAAACAGCTACTTGAAAGCAGTAGGATCTCATGGCACCCTGGCTGACCCCTCTAGTAACCCCTCACCAGCTAGCACAGAGATGGACCATGTGCTCCCAGGGTGGATCCCTGGGCCTAGTTCCAGAGGGATCAAAGTAACTCTTGTGTGCATACTTGGAGTATTTGTGTCTGGCCCAGTCTGTCTGGTGGTGGCCTGAAGGGCTCACCATCCCAGAACTTGCCATGTGAGTACAAAGCAGCTCATCATGCTCTCCTACAGAAGCTGTGAGAGAGCCATAAAGTCATTCTGCCTGGGGCAAGGGATTGCTGGCTGTGGGATGTATAGTGCAGTGGCCAGGACCATTAGTAAACTGTTTCCTAAAGAAGAGAAGACATCTGTAGCCCTGTAAATAGGGGAATTCCTAGGGCCACACGCACATGCCCAAGACAAGAGACATGTGCAGGAAGGATCAGAGAGGCCCTGATGCTTTGGCCTGGAGCTATGCACTCATAGGTCAATCTGCAAAGGCTAGGAAATGTGTTTTCTGCTCCTCCCCCTCCCCCTGCCTTCCTTCTTTTTTGTTACCTCCTGGAATTCAAGGCAAGCTCTATCATAACACTAGCTAGATACAAACTTAAGGAACAGATGCCTAAGAGTCCAATTTCCAATGATAAGCCACTAAAATATCAAAACGTCCAGGTTTCAATGAAAGATTACAAAACATACAAAGAAACGAAGCAATGGCTCAGGCAAAGAAGAAGAGTAAAGCATTAGAGACCATCAATGAGGAGGACCCGACCTGGGACATACCAAATACTTGAAATTAATGGTCCTAAATTTGCTCAAAGAGCTAAAGAAAAACATGGACAAATAGCTAGAGAATATCAGAAAAATGATTGATGAACCCAAAGAGAGTATTTATAGACAGATGCAAATTATGAAATGGAAACAAACACTGCTGAAGACCATCGTAACAGAATTTTAAAATTGAGATTGGAGTTGGCAGAAGAAAGAATCAGTCAACTTGAAGATAAGTCGATTTAAATCATCCAATCTGAGGAGCAGAAAGAGGAAAGAATGAAGAAAGTTGAAGAGAGCCTGAGGAACCTCTGGGATACCATCCAAGCATACCAATATACACATTTGAGAGTCCCACAAGGAGAATAAAGAGAGAAAGGGGCAGAGAGAATATTCAGAGAAATAATGGCTTTTATTTAATGAAAGACATGAATATACACAGCCAAGATTCTCAACATACTCCAAACAGGATAAATCCAAATAGACCAATACTGCACCATGCTATAATCAAACTGTCAAATGCCAAAGATAAAGAGAGACTTCTCAAAGCTGCAAGAGAGAAGCAGCATATTACAGAAAAGGAAACCTCAATAAGATTAAATGCCAGTTTCTCATAGGAAACCATAGATTCAAGAAGGCAGTGAGAAGGCATATTTAAAGTGCTAAAAGCAAAGAATTGCCACTCAAGAATTCTATATCCAGAAAACTGTCTTTCATAAATGATGGAGGTATTAAGACATTTCCAGGTAAACAAAAGCTGAGGGATTTCATCACCACTAGACTAGCCCTACGAAAAATGCTAAAAGGAGACTTGCAGGTTGAAAGGAAAGGATACTAGACACTTGACGGAAGCCACATGAAGAAATAAAGATGTCTTGTAAAGATAATGACATGGGTAAATATAAATGCCAGTACTATTGGATTTTTGGTTTGTGTGACAGTTCGAAGTTCTTTTATGAATCTCCAAAATTAAAAGATTATTCTTTTGAATTTATTCATTCTTGTCTGTGTGCAACCCTTTTGATTAAACTAGGTCACTGAGGTGTTGATTCAGGTTTAGTCTCCACCCTCTTGCTGGGTCTGATATAATCAGAGACACAGAGAAAGACACACAGGAAAAAGGAGCTCTGCTATTTTTGATCCTGCCTGTTAAGAGAGGATTCAAGGATCACTAGCAGCCAAACCTTAAGAGCAAAGTCCCCAAGAGACTGGGCCCACAAAGCAGCTCCAGGCTGAGGAGATGAACCATATGCTGAATTCCTTAAGAAAGTGGAGCAGCCGAGACTGAGCGAGGAGGCCTAGTAAGAGACAAGCCTTATGCCTGGTTGCCCACAGCTGAGCTCTGGAAGACGGCAGATTCTGGAGGGGAAGGCAGTGACCTCGGCAGAGATCCGTGGCCATCTTGCTTCACCACGTGCCGGGACCCCAGGATCACCAGTAGCTGATTTTGGAGAAAAAGCATCTCTGCTGATGCCTTGATATGGACATTTCATGGCTTCAGAACTGTAAGCTTTTAAAATGCTCATTATAAAAGTCAACCCATTTCTGGTACTTTGCATTGGCAACCCTGTGGCAAACTAAGACTGTTTGTATCTCCTCTTTTTCTTCCAACAGGATCTAAAAGTCAAATACATAAAATGTAATGATAAAGCAATGGTTTTGGACACATAATGCATAAACATATAATTTGTGACAAGAACTACATAAAAGTAGGGGAGAGAGGGTTATAAGAACATAATTTATGTATGCTATTAAACCTGTTAATTTGGTATCAAAGCAAATTAGATTGTTACAGATTTAAGATGTTAATTTTAAGTCCCATGGTAACCACAAAGAAAGTATCAGAAAATATACAAACTCATAAAGACAGAAAGTAAAATATAGGTAATAGGGGTAAGGAGCAGAGGGGGCAGCAGTAATGGGGAGTTAATGGAAAATGAGTATAGTGTTTGTGCTTGTGATGAAGGGAAATTCATAATAATGGATGGTAGTAAGGGTACTTAGACGCTGTAAATTTGATTAATTCCACTGAATTGTATGCAAGGGACAGGGTGGGATGGGAAAATTACATTGCATATATGTTTTCACAATTTAAAAAAAAGAAAGAGAAACTAAAGAGATAAATGACAAACGTAATACATGATATTGAATGGGATCTAAGAATGGAAGAGAAAGGGCTCAAAAACACATAAGAAAAATTGGAATACAGAATGTAAACCTTATATCAATGTTAAATTTCTTAAACTTGATAACTGCACTTAAGGTGATTACATATGTGAAAATCCTCATTCGTAGGAAATATACATGGCAGTTTATGTGTTCAAAGAATATGAACTTCTCTCAAATGTTCAGAAAAAATAGGTAGGTAGGATAGATAGATAGATAGATAGATAGATAGATAGATAAGATGATAGAATGATATGGCAAAAGTGGCAAAATTAAAATTGGTGCATCTGGGTATCTGGTGGAGTGAGGGGTTTTAGAGTTCTGTGTGTGGGGTTTGTATTATTTTTGGAACTAACCTGTAAGTTTGAGATTATTTCAAAATAAAAAGTGACAAAAAGCACAGTGAGTCCATTTATTTCTCTTTCTACCAAAAATGTTGCAGAATTTAAAACCAATGTTACTAGATTATAGTGGATAGATCCTATAGGGGACACTTGTTCTTTTCTGACCACCATTCCTTTTTTCTTCTGGTCACCATCTGTCTTTTCTTTTGGATAAT
>JAQZBX010013623.1:22022-39684 GCA_029593785.1 Cabassous unicinctus
GGTTAGGCTAATGTGTCAACTCGGCCAGGTAATTGTGTCCAGGTGTTTGTTCCAACAAGCCCTGGGCTAATTGTAATACAAGAGCATTTATGGACTTCAATCACCAGTGAGTTTACTGCGTGGATGGCTGATTACATCTGCATCAATCAGGGAGATTACATCATCAATGGCTGGCGCTTTTATCCAATCAGTTGAATGGTTTAAAAGGGGAAGTGATTTCAACATTCAGAGAGAATTTCCCAGCTCTTCGTTGGACAGGCAACTTCTCCCAGAAACTCATCAACGACCCTTCGTTGGACTTTCATCGGAGCCACTGGTTTGCAGCCTGCCTGTGGAGCCTGGACTTGTGCATCCCCACGGTTACGTGAGAGACTCTTTTAAAATCTCATATCATTGACGGATATCTCCTGTTGATTCTGTTTCCCGAGAGAACCCTGACTAATACATTACCTCTCCTTCTTTGTTTATAGTTTTGGTCAGAATGTCAGTAAAGATTTACTACCTTACCATAGTAGGGACAAGTTCCATTCACTCTAGGCAAACAGGACATCTGGACTTTGAGTCTAAAGGCAATGGATGGAAAAATAAAAATCATGTAAAAAGGTGCAGCCCCTGTAGGAAACAGTTTGGCGGTTCCTCAGAAAGTTAAGTACAGAATTACCATATGACCTGGCAATCATACTTCTAGGTATATACCGAAATCAGGGACTGGAACAGATATTTGCACACCAATGTTCATAGTGGCATTATTCATAATTGCCAAAAGATGGAATCAACCAAAGTATCCATCAACTGATGAATGAATAAACAAAAGGTGGAATATATATACAATGGAATATTTTTCAGCTATACAAAAGAATGAAGTTTTGATACATGATACAACATGGATGAACCTTGAAGATATCATGTTAAGTGAAATAAGTCTTTCACAAAAAGATAAATATTGTATGGTCTCACTGGTATAAAATAAATAGAATATGAAAATTCAAAGAGTCAGAAACTGGAATGCAAGTTACCAGGGGCCAGAGCAGATGTATTAGTTAGCCAAACGGTTGTTGATGCAAAGTACTAGAAATCTGTTGACTTTTATAGGGGGTATTTATTTTGGGCAAAAGCTTACAGCCCCTAGGCCGTGATTAAGTTCAACTCGAGGCACCTTCAGAGATGTTTTCTCACCAAAGTCAGCTACTGTTGATCCTGGTGTGTTGCCACGTGGTGAACCTGGGCTGCTGATCTCTGCCCAGGTTTCTCCTTCCCCTCCAGGCTTCCTCTCTCTCATGCGCAGCTGCTCCTTGGGCCCAGCCTCTTGAGGCTTCATGTTTAAGTGATCCTGTAGTTCTCTCTCTCCTAGCAAAGGGCTTATTTCTTTCCAGGCCTTTTTCATCAGTCTCAGCTGTTTTGCTGTCTTCCCAATTTCAGCTGTAAGCTATCAGACAAAATGTCTTCTCTCTCCCCAGGGCCTCAGCTGTTTAAGCCTTCTCCTTTCTGCAACATGGCAGAATCAAAAATGACAGAGCTCTCTCTTCCTGTGTCTGTCTGAGTGTCCATTTATATCAGACCCAGCAAGTTGGCAGTGACTAAACCTGAGTCATGCCCACTGACATAGTTGAATCAAAAGCCCTAAATCAATCTTAACAGGTAATCTAATCAAAGGTCCCTCAACTGAATTTCATACAATCAAAGGGTATAACACCCAGAGGAATAGATTAGTTTACAAACATAATCTTTCTATTTTAGGGATTCATATAATAATCTCACTGTCACAGTGGGGTTAGGAAATGGGGAGTTAATACTTAACTGAGAGAGAGTTTCTGTTTGAGGTGATGGAAAAGTTTTAGTAATGGATGGTGGTGATGGTAGCAGAATGTTGTGAATGTAATTAACTCCACTGAATTCAATATTTGGAAGTGGTTAAAATGGGAAATTTTAGGTTTTAGACATGTTACCAGCAAAAAAATTTTTTTTAAATCCATAGAACTGTTCAACATAGTAAACTTTAATATAAACTATGGGCTATAGTTAATAGTATAACTATACAAGTACTGTTCATCAATTGTAACAAAGGTACCACAATAATGCAGTGTTAATTATAGGGAAAACTGAGTGATGGGGGTGGGTATATGGGAACTCTGCACTTTGTGCATGATTTTTCTGTAAACCTACATGTTCTGTAATAATAATAAAAAAAAATTAATTAAAAAACACCTCTGGAGCTGTTACTTGTCAGAAGCAGCCTGTTAAAAAAACTGCCACTCGATTCCTGCCACCCAGCTTCTCTGAGCTGGACCTATTCCTGCCCTGCCAAGCCTGGTCCTCCAGCCCTCTCCATGATTGTAGAGCCATCCCATATCCTTCTAATAAATTTCCTTCTAGTTGAATTATTCAGAAATTGTTTGTATTGTTTGCACTCAAAGAAACCTAACTTGTACATATTGTAAATTTTCCAAGTTAGTTAGATGGTAGGTGGTTTTGAGAATAATTAGTTAGTCCATAATAGGCCTCTGCCTTCCTAGCAGTACAAATATATTTATTTCAAAAATTAAAGTTCTGAAAGAGCTTGTTAAGTAGAAGTCAATATTTGGTAAGACTGCATCAAGATGTAAAAGGTTTCGTTCGGGAGCGATCTCAGGCAGCACAGGCAATCTTTTATGTGGAAAAAATGTTGGCTCCCTAGTGTAGTGCAATTCTGGTGCCCCATTAATGGTTTAGATCTGGGGTTGCAAACTGAAATCCCTATAGGGACCAAACCATAATGCAAATGGGTGAGTCATCTGGGATACTTCTCACTTTTAAGTAGAATTATCATCTAGCCCTGTTTTCTTCTTCAGCGTTTTCATCCTTTCCTTCAGTTTCCACTTTTGATAGAGATGTGATTCCAGAGATATATTGCTCAATTCTAAGGGAAACACCAATTCCTGTCCAATAATAAATGAGAAACTTAAACTCCTGTTCATTCTCAGGGAAACAATAAGGAATCATGAATACTCAGGAAATTTATGCCTTTAAATGCCCTTTAAATGGGGCAATATTCTTCAGCTCTAGCTTGTTATCACCAGGCATGAAGGCTGGCCCAGTGGCACTTTAATCTTCTGGTTTCTAAAAAAAGTGGTCAGGAATATTAATGTCTTTTTTGAATGTACAATAATATGATTTTATAAACTGGCAAATAATATGTTAAAATATTGGATCAGCAAAGCAAAATAAGTGTGTGTTCTGTTCTTGGCATATATGGGAAGCTGGGTCATAATATTTGATTGTATATCTGAGGCACTTAAAACACTTACCAAGCACAACTAAATCTAAATCTAAATATTTACCAAGCACAACTAAATCTAATCTAAAACAACCGCTGTCATGGAATAAATCCCAGGAGTGGCCTGATGCAATTCTGTGTGGCCCAGAAAGTGATGGAAGATAAGCAGGGAAGGGAAAAAAACCTCTTCTTTTGCCGGTAGTCAGGAGGATATATTGATACCATTTGCCAGAACAGAGAAGCAAATCACACCTGGTTTGGTAAATGGTTCGGTCACCCTATTATATCTAGAAATAGATTAAAAATGTAATATTGGTATTCCAAGCTTATGAAGCTTATCCATCTCAGATCTCAGTGTGCACAAACCAAAAAAAAAGAAAAAAAAAAAAAAAAAAAAAAAAAAAAAAAAAAAAAGAACGTTGCATCAGTGTTGAGTTGCTTTTAGACTATTGCATTTTTTTACTACATGGATTTCCCAGAAAAATGAACCAGCATTTTGCCACTGCCACTGAGCATCTTCAAATTTAAAAGAGAATAAGCTTGACATCACTGTTCAGATGCATTAGTCAAACTACAGTGGATTTGGTCAGGTAGTTTCCACAATACATCAGCTTCATTTACACCCAAGAGCAACTAGAGACTGGGCATTTTTCTGCTGTGGCACCAGGCTCCCTAACACTAAGGCACAAAGTGGTTTTTGACATACACTGCTTTTAAGAAAAGAATTGGGAAGTGGGAGGTGAAATGATACAATGAATGTTTATATCCTAATGATTACAGGGGAGAAAGAAACAACCCAGTTTTACATAGGGGACCGATTAAAATCATCGAGGGACCAAAAGGAGACAGCAGTGGTCATACCAAAAGATAGATCACATGGGTCCAAATGAGGCCAATGAAATAGAAGAATCTGCTTATTTTTGGAAATTTTGTCTTCTAAAAAATGTCACCACACTATTTTCTATTTTAAAGTAGCCAGTTTCTTGAACCCCAGAAATCCTGCACAATCATGTTTAAAATTAACACAATTAATTTGTATTATGGAAATCTACAACCTGGAAGTAGAAGAATTTGCTACCTTATTTCCTTGCTCACTGATTCACTGAGCAGGTGTTTTATGCAAATTAAATATGATGCAAATATTATTTTTAATCTGGATTAATCCTATATTTCCAAGCTCTTATTTTGGGAATGAAATATGCCAGTTTTTTGAAATAAAATATGATTCCTTATTTATCCAGAAAAAGAATATAATCATTATTTGGGTATCTAATGGTAATGTGCCAGATATGATACCCATTATTTCATTTAAATTTTAATTCTCACATCCAAATATCAGTTATGCCATTTTACATTTCAGAAAATTGAGATACAAATAACTTAAATAATTTTCTCAATATCACACAGTTTATAGGTGGAACACCCAGAATTTGCCCTTAAATCTGCCTGATTCCAATTTTTTTTTCTTGCTTGTTTTGACCTAAGGCAGAATGAGTGAGAGTTGGCGGATGAGTGGGGAATTGTTCTGGGTATGAAAGTCAGCATTTAAACATTTATGATAACCATTCTCAGGAAGGTAGACCATAGGCCGCAAAAAGAGATTTCTTGTTGCAGAAGTGCAGGTCAGGGACTTAAGAGAGAGGGTTACTTCTCTGTGTATGCTCCCACCTCCACCCCCGCTCAGCACACAACACAGCTGTCTTGTACCAAAAGCCGTCTGGTGAATGTGCACTGATCAGAAATCAGAACGAGTACATTTGGGGAGTCTGAGGGCGCCTACCCTAATGTGTGGATGGGGAGAGTGCACCTAAATGAGTGATGTCATTAGAATATCTAGAAAGGAAGGCCCTCTGGTGGCAATCTGGTAAGAAAGGACAGATGGGGGATTTGTCTTGAATCTGCACTTGTAAGAAAAGAACATTGTGTTCAGTGAGTTAATTCAGAGCTCTTTAGGGGCCGATGGAAATTATGAAGAGCTAAAATGGTTCAGAGCCCTTACCCCGACTCTAGTGACTTAAAATGAAGAGTAATGGGGAGAATCTCAATTGCACCATCACCTAGAAATGGCTTTTAGCTGCACACCAATGAGTTCAGATTGATGCTGGAATCAGGAGAAAGCAGGTATTGAGAGGGGTGGTGAAAGAACCTGGCAAGGTCTCAACAAAACCAGCATTATCTCCGGGGATGGTGAAAAGTAGGAAGCAGCAATGAAGCCACAGTTGGCAGGCGGTGGCAAACAAACAACTTGACGGTGGCCCTAAGTTGCCGAGTGTTACAAGGTCTATCTGTAGAGAAAGACAGAAGTCCTGTGCAGTGCAGAGAAATCTGAGTAGGTCTGGGGCAAAGAGGCAAAGAAAGGGCATTTTGGCAAGATATAAGTCAGTCGTGAGGGGATAAAGCAATACCTGTGGGAAATATGTTGTTTTTCCTTTTCTTTATGAGTTTCAAGACAGAGGGGACTTAACATAACTTTCTTCTCTTCTCCATGTCTCATTTTCTTTATAGGGTCTATCCTCTTCCCCGCACACATTAAAAAAAATCAATCAGTGAAAAAGATCTCGATTTCCTGCAATTTCATTGTCTCCCAGAGAGATTAAACATATTTTCTCTAAGTGAAAAAAAAAAAAAAGAAAGAAAGGAAGGAAGATACTTTTACCACAGTTTTGAAACATGTTTGGAGTAGAGTTAACAAATAGGTGGAGAGAGGCTCTGAAAGCTTATTCTTATTTTTCTTATTTTTTATTTCTTATTTTCATGCCACCACTGCTCAATGAATCTAGCTCAACTCTTTGCATATTGCTCAGGAAGTATCTTTATTCTTGCTGGCAGAAGGATTAATGGCTGTGTTCAGAAGAAAACTAACTGTCAAAAAAAGTTTACTTCTCATAGTTGGCCTCCCTTTCTTTGTGCTGTGTAAGCTTTTTGGCTGATTTAAATAATGTGCTGTTCAGGGTTCTTCACAGCACCATGGCACCGGCTCTAGCCAGTTTAAGCAGAAAGGGATTAATTAAAGGGTGTAGGTGCTCACAGAAAATTTGGAAAGCCGAAAAAACAGACTGCAGCCTGAGCCTCCAGGCATGGCCCCCATGTCCTCATTGTGTAATGGGCCACAGACGTGCTGCCACTGGAAGCTGCTTTGATAGCTGCAAACACCAGAACCTGGCTGCTTTTGTCCCTATTTTTTGTCAGCAAAGTGGATAGCTTGAATTCTCTCTAAACAACAACCCTGGTAATTGTAGCTATTGCTTATAGGAGAATTTCCATGAAACGGGAAGAAATATACTTAGAAGGCTGAAAAGAGAGTTAAGGAATCATTCTGGATATCTTAGCTGAAGGCAGCCATGTGGCTAGATACTGCCTTTGCAGCATTAGGACATGTTCTCAGACTATTGTATCTTCTTGTGCCCTTTACAATCTCATTAAGCACATACTCATGACACAACTAAACCAAGGTAACTAGTATGTGACGTGAGGGTTTGTGCTTTATGGGGTGGTGGTGTGGTTTGAATTGTGACCCCTTCCCAAATATGTTCAAATCCTAACCACTAGTACCTCTGAATGTGATCTTATTTGGAAATATGTTTTTTTGTAGGTGAAATTAGTTAAGATGAGTTCATACTGGCTTAGGGTTAGCACTAATGCAATCTGATGGGTGTCCTTTTCAGAAGAGGGAAATTTGGACATGAAGGCAAAGCCACAGAAGGAAGATAGCCATATGAAGATGGAGGCAGAGATTGAAATGAAGCTGCCACAAACCAAGGTTTGCAGTCTCCACCAGAAGGCAGAAGAGTCAAAGAAGGATTCTTCCCATAGCATAGACACCTTGATATTGGACTTCTAGAATCCAGAAGAGTGAGGAAATGAATACCACCCAGTTTGTGATATTTTCTTACAGCAGTCCTAGGAAACTAATATAGGTAATCTCTGCAAATCTGACAAGGGTGAGAAGAAGGGGGTGGGGGGCACGGATTCTGTGGTACCAGCCATAGCCTCTGCTCAACCCCTCAAATTGAAGACGTCTTTGGCATCTTCAGAACCTGCATGAAACACCTCAACACACCCTCTGGAATCTGTGGTTCAAGATTAGGGACCATTGACTTAGAAAGGTATTAGAAATGGACACGTCTGTTCTATGCCATAATAATATTGAAATGAGGACTAAGAAGAGTGACACATGTCTTTTCCTTCTCAAAGGGGCTAAGATTTATTTTTAGAATTAGTTATTGTTTAATACATGAATCCTTTTCTTAAGAGATAAAAGCGAAAAGAATTAATATACATCCAAAAGAAAAAGAAATGTGTGAAACTTAATCCTGGATATTTTATTTGTTCCAGATACTAAACCTCCATGTCATTAGTTTGAACTAAAGATTAATGCCCTATCCTGGCCAAAAACACTAATATAACTTTGGTTTAAACAGAGTCTATTTTTAATGATTCATGAATTTACAGAGGGTTTCTTAAGGACCCATAACACAGGATCTACAAATTTAAAGAAATTTGTCTCTTTAGGAAACAAGACTAACTTGCATGAAACAATGAACAAAGAAGATAAGAAATAAATTGTAATTCCTGCTATGAGAGCTAACATGATACACATCAGGCAAAGGTTGACATTATAAGAGCAATTCAGGTTGCAAATAAGAATATTATTTATTGCATTCATTTCCTGAAAGACTAATATTTTATCTCTTATCCTATCTTTAGGAAAGCATATTCCCAGAGTAGAGTCGCTCAGAGATGACATTGAATATGTTGGCATTAACTTCATGGTATAAATAAATTTCTAAGATCTAAATACAAGGCATAGGAGGAAAGAGAGATAAACTAGAGATTATCCTCAATATGACTGCCATCTCTGTAATGACTATCAAAAAATTCCCAGAAACCTTATCAAATAAGTTCAAGTAGAGATTTTGACCACAAGATCCATTTATATCCCTCCATAAACCTCCACCTGATGGACTGGCACCATGGGAACATTGTTGTTCATTTGTATAAAGATAAATGGTCATTGTGCAAAGATATTAAAGAAAGAATGCAGGACTAAGTGTGGTTGCTTTTACAGATGAAAATTCCTTAGTGCTAGACATGTTTTCTTAAAACATTAGAAAAACTGAGGTAACGTCCTTGTTTTACAAAGTTTTCTTTGTATTTTCAAATAATTTCCCATTAATTTAAGTCTCTCTTCAACTTTGATTTCTTTTTCAAATATTTTTCTTAAAGTGGGGGTTGCTATATTTCTATAAGGAAATCTTCATATGTGTTTTTCCTGGCTTCATGGATGTATTAGTTTCCTATTGCTGCTTTAACAAATTGTCACAAACCTATTGGTTTAAAACAGCGCAAATTGCTTATATTACAGTTCTGAGGTCACGAGTTCAAAATCAGTCTTAGTGGGCTAAAGTCAAGATTTCTGTACGGCTGTATTTTTTTCTGAAGGTTCTAGAGGAAACTCTGTTTCCTTGCCTTTTCAAGCTTTTAAGGCTGCCCACATTCCTTAGCCCACAGCCCTGCATCACTTCAACCTCACTCTGACCTCTGCTTCTATCATCACATCTCCATCTCTCTAACTCTGACCCTGCTACCTCCATTTTATTAAGTAAGGGCCCCTGTGCTTACAATGGGCCTATCTGGATAACCTGAGATAATCTCCCCATCTCAAGATACTTAACTTAATCACATCTGTAAAGTCCCTTTTGCCATTTAAGTAACATACTCACACATTCCGGGAATTAGGGCATCCTCCGGGAGACATATTCATCTTAACACAATGGGGACCACCAATCATTTACCACCTTGGTCTACTCTTGTAGAGGTTTGTCACATACATTAGCAACAATACTGATTCCACATTGTGGATCTATTTGGTCTTCCATATGGATTTTTAAATGATGGTATAATGGCAGCATTTTCTCATATGTATAGAAATGAGAATCATCTTACTCTTGCAGCATTGGGTAGATAAAAAAGAAAGGTGATGATGTTGACTAAATCTTGGGAATAGGGTAACTTGAAAATGGTTTTAATAAAATGCTTGGAGATAATTTTTGAATTTCATTTCCTGGGCTTCAACTGTTCCCGTTTTCTGTAAATAATGAAGCATTGATAGTCTATGGAAATCCACAACTACTCCTATGGTGAACTGTGTTCACCTGGGGTGACAAGTTACTGAGAGAAGAATAGACTATCAATAATGGTTTCATATTTTTAAAACAATAATTTCCTCTTACTTCAGACAAAAGCAACATGCTGTGCAAAATTATACATCATGTAGTAGCAGCTGAGAAGCCAACATATATCACTATCAATGCTGCCTCTTTAAAAGCCAAAAAATTACCATTTCTAACAATAAGTTTTACTTTACCAGAGAGAAAAGGGGACACAGAGAGAAACCAACTTATTTTTATAAATGGTTGGTTTAACACATAGTGAACAAATTGATGTGTAAATTGGCTTTGATGAATGCTTGTGTTAAATGCAGTTATTTATTATGAGTTCCATTACATAAATTGGCTGCAAAATTATAACAAATGTTCTTTATTAATTTTACTTTCTTCATGGCTGGAGAATGACTCAAGGCAATTATCTCTCGTGGACTTCAGCACCATTAGTGCTGATGTGCTGAGGAGGCCAGACAATTTCTAATATACAAAGAAGAGAAACATGCCTTTTCTCTTCTTCTTCCATGGAGACATGCTATTCCACAGTATGGTTTCCTTTGGCACCAATTAAATCCTTCAAGTTTTTAGTTTCTGGTATTTCTGATGTAGTAGCAGCAGTTGGTATAAGAAATATCTTACAGATTTTATTATTTATGGTATACATTTGAAAGTTTAACAGCTGGCATACATCCCAGACTTGAGGAAACTAGAGTTTAACAAAGATGACTTGGGCTCCTTCAGGTCACCTTTGGCTACTTGGTAGGAGCTGGAAGCATTTGTCTATGGTCCAGTGACAGATTGCAGACCTATCTTATTGTTTTCCTTTTCAGCACTGGGTATAAATAACTGGAAAATAGTGGCTTTCCAGGAAAAGCAAGTAAATATATATTTTTTCCCAAGAGCACTTTCGTGACCCCACTTTCAACCAGAACAAAAGAGTTAAAAAAATTACCCTAGTAGAAAACCCAGGGCCACCACTTAGTTTTCAGGGGCCCTTTAATTGGTTATGAGTTTTTCAGCTCCCTGCTTCTCATTCTCCTCTTACCTGTGGAAATTCTCTTGTCTTTTCAGGTCTTTTCACATTCCTAAGAGAAGGCAAACCGAAAAAGAAAGAAAAGTAATTCACTTTCTCAACTATGAATGTCGGACTAAAGATTGAAGGTGGGGTTATGTTTTATGTTATGACAGCCCAGGATACAAAGACAGTTTTTGGTACCAGGAGGTAGGGTGCTGCTGTAATAAATACCTAAAAATGTGTAAGTGGATTTGGACTTCAGAAGAGGCTGGAAGGATTTTGAGATGCTTGACAGGAAAAGCCTAGATTGCCTTGAATTGGTAGAAATATGGACTTCAAATGTATTTCTGGAGAAGTATTAGAATGAAATGACAAAGTCATTGGAAACTGGAGGAAAGGTAATACTTCTTATAAATTAGCAGTGAACATGGAAGAATTGTGTTCTGATGTCTTTTGAAAGGCAGATCTTGTAAGCAAGGAGTTTAGACATTTAGCTGAGGAAATTTTCAAGCAAAGTGTGGAAGGTGCAGCCAGGTTTCTCCTTGCTGCTTATAGTAAAATGCAAGAGGAAAGAGATAAATTGAGGAATTAACTGGTAAACAAAGAGGAACCAGCTCTTGATAATTTGGAAAATTCTCAGCCTCTGTAGATAACATGCTCTGGAGACAGTATCAAGGACTTGGCTAGACATGGTTTTGCCAAGTAGATTAAAAGTGTGACTCATGGAACCAATTAACCATCTTAGTAGAAGCCAGGAAAAGAAATTCAGTTTATCCAGGAAAAATCTGTGCACACGGCTCTTGTCTGATGGTTTGGACAACTGTGAATTGCATGCAAGACCAAGGTTCAGAGAATTTTGTATAAGCAGAAACACTGCCAGCCTGAACTGGAAGCAACAGAAATGGTTCTAACTAAAGGAAGACTGAGTCCAAGGGCAGGGCCAAGAATTCGGTCTTCTGGGCGGAAGGGACCACCTTAGGCCAAGAGGGTGGGGCCGCCACCCTGGTATTCAGAGAGGGGACCCGGGGGACAGAACCCAGAGAATCAAACTACAGAAGATTACTTTCAGGCCTTGAAATCTAATAGAATCTTCCTTGCAGGGTTTCAGACTTGCTTGGGACCCATTACTCCTTCCAATTTCTCCCTTTTGGAATGGAAATGTCTAACCTATGCCTCTTTTAGAAGCAAATAACTTGTTTGATAGTTTCACAGTCCCAAAATAGAGAGTAAATTCTCCACAGGACAGATCATCCATGATGATGGTGGTTTTGTAGATGAAATTTTGGACTTAGGGTTGATAAAACAATGGGTTGGTATAGAGTGAATGTATTTTACATGTGGGAAGAATATGGATTTTTGGAGTCCCAAGGGTGGGTTGTTATGGATTAAATTGTGTCCCCCAGAAAGATATGTTGAAGTTCTAATCCCTAGTACATCAGAATATGAGCTTATTTGGAAAAAGGGTCATTACATTTAGAATTAGGCAAGTTAAAATGAGGTCATACTAGGTAGTGTGAGCCCTTAATCCAATATGACTGGCATCCTTGTAAGAAGAAATTTGCCCATAGAAAGACAAAGGGAGAGTGTCATGTGACAGCTGAGGCAGAGCACAGGGTGGATTGCCAGCAAGCCACCACTAGAAGCCAGGGGAGAGACATGGAACAGATTCACCTCTTACAGACTTCAGCATAACCGTGATCCTGCCAACACCTTGATTTCAGACTTCTAGCCTCCAGTACTGTGAGATGGTGCATTTTTGTTGTTTTAAGCTACCCAGTTTGTGGTACTTTTTGTGGCAGCCCTAAAATCTAAGTTGTATCTAATGAGAAACTGTTCAAACAAGAAGGCAACAGAATTACATCCTTTAAGTGATGAAAGGAAAAAAGACTTAATCCAAAATTCTATATCCAGTTAAAATACCTTTCAAAAGCAAAGGAGAAATAAAGTCTTTCTCAAACAAGCAAAAACTGAGAGATTTCATTGCAAGCAGACTAGCACAAAAATAAATGTTAAAGGAAGCTCTTCAAGCAGAAGGAATATGATACCAGGCAGAATTTAGATCTACACAAAAGAAATGAAGTACACTTGCAAAATATTAAATTAATTTAAATGTAAAATTCACTCATTTGAAGCAAAAATAGTAGCAATACATTGTATATTTATAGCATGTGTAAAGGTAATATATATTATAACAAAAATATATTTTTGAAAATTGGAGGGAGAAATTGGGAATATACTGCTGTAAGGTCCTTACACCGTTAGGGAGTGGTATAATATTATTTGAAGGTAGGCTTTGTTAATAAAAGATGCATATTATAAATTTTATGGCAACTTCTAAAATATTAAAAAGAGGTATAAATTATAAGCTAATGTGAGAGATGAAATGGAATAGTAAAAAAGATAGTTCCATCCATCTGCCCCATGGCATCTAAGCCCCCTCTCTATTGGAAACAGAGTGGACATCACCATCCCAGAATCCTCAAGATTGGGGAATGAACAAAGGACTAAAGGACTAAAGTATACTCATTATGGACTTATTAATGGAAGAAATTTTGTCAATGATATAAAGGTGGACGCCACCAGAGATTCTGGGGGAATGAAAAGGGAAGAATGGGTGTAATATGGGGGCGTTTTGGGAACATTGGAGTTGTCCTGCAAGAAGTTGCAGTGATGGATACAGGCCAATTTTGTCATAACCTACAAAATTGTGTGGGACAGAGTGTAAACTATAATGTAAACTATACTCCACAGTTGGTGGCAATGCTTCAATATGTGTTCATTAATTCTAACAAATGTACCACACTAATGAAGAATGTTGTCAATGTGGGAAGGTGGGGAAGGAGGAGGGAGAAAGGCATAGGAGAATCCCCTATATTTCTTATGTAACATTTATGTAATCTAAAGCTTATTTAAAATTTTTTAAAAAAAAATTTAAAAAAGAAAATTAAAACAAACAAAAAAATCCCCCCAAAAAACTCCACAAAAAAAGATACTCTTTCCAAAACAAGGCTGAGAAAAATAAGAGCAGATGGAACAAACAGAAAACAGCTAGCTAGATGGCTGACTTTAAACCAACTCTATCAATAATCACACTAAGTGTAAATAGTTTAAAAACATCAATTAAAAGGACAAACATTGTTAGAGTGGATAAAAAGCAAGTCCTAACTATATGATATCTACAAGAAACCAACTTTAATTACAAAGTCTTTCATAGAGAAAGTAGACTTCAGAAAAAGGACTATTATCCAGAATAAAGAGGTATATTACATAACAATAAAGGGATCAATTCTTCAAGAAGAATTAAACATGTATGTACCCTAACAACAGAGCTTCAAAGTACAGGATACGAAAACTTTTAGAACTGAAAGAATAAAAAGACAAATCCAGAATTATGGTTATATACTTCATTGCTCCTCTCTCAGCAGTTGATAGAACAGGTAGACAGAAAATTAATAAGGATATAGAAAATCTTGACAACACTATTAATCAACTTTACCTAATTGACATTTATAGAATCCAATTACTGGAGAATACACATTCTTTTCAATTGCACAGGGAACATTCCTCAAAATAGTCCATATACTGGACTATTAAACAAAACTCAACAAATGTGAAAGAATTGAAATCATTCAAAGTGTGTTCTCAGCCCACAATCAAACTAAACTAGAAATTAATAACAGAAAGCTATCTTAATCCCAAAATATGTGGAAATAAAACAACTCACTTCTAAATATTAGATATTCTATTGTTATTGAATGAGAGGAAATATGATATTGGTGGCCTTTTCTAGAATCAGACATCAAAATATAGTGATTATGCTGACAGAGTGACTCCATTTAAGTCATTGGAATAAAAGTGTTTAATGCAGTGCATAGAACCTGGTTAGAGAAAGTCATTGTCCCACTTTTCTTCAGTCCACCAAATCATGTATTTCCTTTTACCAAGATGCTGGACTTCTTAACCTTGTCTTACTCTTTCTGCTCATTAGCTTGCTTTACCAAAAATTTGACTATTTAATCTACCTATCCACTTCTCTCCTGCTTGCCATAACACTGATTCAATCCTCTTTTGTGGAGCAAGGTGCCAGGAGAGCTGTTGAAGCAGCAGGCAGCCACAATAGCTAGTAACCCCAACCAATGCAATAACACCACCTGCTGTCTCTTGGTATCAGGGATCCTTCATCCAAAAGAGTCAAAAAAGCTGACTGGTAGAATAGGCAAGGGAATGTGTTTCTTACCATTTCTCTAGTTAGGCTAATCACGCATGTGACGAGAGGAACAACTGACATGCATTAAGCTCAATAGGTCCCGAAGAATGCAAGTTCTGCATGTTTGTTTCATCTATCCACCAAGCCCTTCACTATTTGATTTATTACACTAACTCTACCTAAACTCCTGCATATGGCACCTCAGTGATTCCCTTCTCTCATGGTTACAAATGCAGTGCCATTCCATTCGTACACTTTTACTTTGATTTAATCTCTAAAGATCTTGATAATCAAGACTTGTACTTACTTGACAAAAACAGTATAATCTAATTCTTCTGAATCAACAGATTATAGTTCTATCAACAAAACACATGTACAATTTTCTCAAATGTGTTTGGGCACATAATTATGCCTTTCCTTTGCAAAACCTCTAACCAAATTCATTTTGTTCTTATTATTTAACCTAAGATCTGAACATGCCCAGCCCATTCAATTTCCCTTCAAATTAATATTGTTTATCAATTACTTTTTGATTGAGTAATGTATATATTTTTTCTCATCATTTTATCCTCATACCTGGCACATTGGTCAATGTTTGCTGCATGAACAAATGTATAATTGAATGAATGCAAGAGTGTCCCACGAAGATTTGTTTCTCACACACACACTTTTTCATATGGGGGCCTCAGACTTCTTTGCTAATAGACATGTATCAGCATTTCTCCGGCCATATTTGACATAGTTATCTAATCACATTTATCAGATATAGGCACACTTATTAGTCCCAGGGCATACGTACAAGCAATGCAGCACAAAGGTCATCCCTGCTATGGTAGTTTATTGCCACACAGAGAGAATAAAATGAAGCAAGCATCTAGAGCTGCACATACACAAGCTAATAAACAAACAAGAGACCTAGCCCACTGTGGCATCACTGTGACAGCAATGTCTTGAAAAAACTCCACTGGCCTTCTATCCTGTCAGAGGCAAGCTATGCCTGTGGTGTGTGTGTTGTAATGGGTCTGTAATGGCCAGTTCTCTGAAGCTGTCAACCTTCTAATTGCAGATTAGTCTCCCCAAAGGTGAGCATTGCTAGCATGCAAATTCTCTGCTTTATTAAGGACATGACTTTGTGTGCTAGCCAGTTATGACAAGAGAACGATTATCACTAAAATATCACATGATCAAAACTCTATTTTAAGATGACATCAGAGTCCTGAGGCCAGCGAGTGGAGGGAAGTTTGTTCGGTTATAACATAAACAACTTCTGATAGCTGCAAAGGATCCTTGAGCTGGTTTTCCAGTGTCTTAGTGGTGAAGCATTTCAGTGTTCCGTTGGTCCCATTTCATTACCCACCATGTGATCCTAACTACTTCAGTATTTGCCTTAGAAGTAAACAAACAAACAAACAAACAAAAACAAAACAAAAACAAAACATACATATCAATGTTGTTAGAATGTAAGAGGGACCAATGGTATCTGATATGTTAGCATCAGCTCAGATTTCCTCATGCAAGAGATCTGATATTGGGCTGGACTGCAGTACAAGAAGGTTGGTCTCTCCCCAGACAGCATTAATAAAGGGTCACTTGGCAAAGTGTAAGGGGTAGTCTGTCACTTTTCCTCCAACCTTTCTCCATTGCAGCAAGTAGAGAAAATCCTGTTGGCCAGATAGCTGACTTTTCTCTTCCATGAAGTAGAACTCCCTGCAATGAAATGATGTAATTTAAACTATACAATTGCCTTTCTTCTCCTGTGATGATGAATGGAGAAATAACAGTCGTGGAACATGTGAGAAGGTGGTAGCAAGGAGAGTGAAGGAGTGAGGATGATTTAGAAGTAAAAAGCAGAGTAGGTTATGGGAATGGTCAGGGAAGACACAGCCATCTTTTATTTCTTAATCTTCCCCCAGTGACAGTCCTTATCCCTCACAGGATGAATCTTCTCTGACAGATCGACATATGTACCAAGATTGTTAGTGCTTTGTGGAGTTGGGTCATCACAGGGAAGGCCTACTGTGTGCCTGATGTGGACAGGTCTTTGCTCTTTGCTTTTGTTGGCGGCTATCTCATCACGAAGTTCACTGTGGCAATGGATAGGACGAACTTGAGCTTCTGAGCAGTGCCAGCCAATAGGCCCATTTGTTTCTAGTGTAAGCATTTTCTGAGTTCCAGTAGAAATATAGTAATCTTGATAGCTGCTTGATATTGATATTTAGAAAAGAGCCTGATTCTTGCTCAATTTATGGTACATCCAGGGCTTTGAAAAGACTTATTCTAATGCAAGGTCATGCAATATGTTTGTGTGTAGCTGTTGGAATTTCAAACCAGCTGAGCTTCATTTCAGAATCCAATGCATTTCTTAAAATAAACTTCACTTTTTATTTCGACACAAACTTTGCACCGAGTCATGAAGTGTCCTAGATTTGTTTCAAAAGAGAATGTTCCAAGAATCATCGTCCTGTGGCTGTGGATATATGAGCTCTTTTTCCATGCAAACATTGATTTGTTCCTTGTGCAGTGTTAGGAAAAATACACAAGCCCACTCTAACTGAATCTCTGCCTCCTGGATATGTTGAAAATCTTTTTTCATGTTTCTGATCATAAACACTCTTTCCTGCTTTGAGAATTCTTCATGTACAGTATATGAATCCAGAAAACAATTGCTAAAAGTCCATCTCAGAGAAGATTTCCAAGAGGGGTTTGGCCAGTAGAGACAAGGAGATACTGGGCAGTCATGGTGTGTGCGGAACAAGGTACAGATCAGAGGCAGCGAATGGGAGACCCTTGTGCATCACCCAAGGTGGTGGGCTACATTGTGCTGTTGGGTTTTCATGAGCATATAGAAGGATATTTTCATGGATTGATTTTTATGGATTTTTATGGATATTCTCATAGATTAATAGAACGCATCTGTAAAATGAGAGGCAGTGATAGTTAATCTATCCTTTCCTCTTCAGTGGAATGTTAGGTGAATGAAATTGCCTTGGTGTGGTGAGTTTCACCAGGATCTGTAGACATTA